>SKCR01036681.1:0-54825 GCA_019454045.1 Zanthoxylum bungeanum
CTTGGAAAATGTTGCTTAGACTTGGTTAGATTATTGCACAAATCGTTTCATTACAAGTGACATAAGTAAGGGACCATTCCAAACCCAACGGTTTGAGGTCTTCCCTTGCGAGGGGTAAGTGCGGCCTAAATCTCATTTTCCCGGTTCACACCGGGTGGCGACTCTATTATTCTTTGGTTTAGTCCCTCGCGGGTTACTTCGTACTCCCAACCGGGCAGCGAGCCCAGGACAGCATGCGTCGCCCAGTTTCTGTGTCCCACAGTTAGGTCCACATGAGTTCTAGCCATGTTAGATCTCATTTACTATATTTCTTAAGTATTTTCTCAACATAATGAGTGTAAGAGCGAAACGGGGTTTATCGCCATGTCTATGACGTCAGCGACCACTACACAGTTTGGCTCACAGCCCCGTAGAGAGTATGGATAGTCCTGCAGGGGGACTAATCGGAGAATAAGTGAATCACCACCCGTTATAAAATATCGAGAATGATTTAAAGCTGCATTACACCCCACGCAAGGTATGACCTTAAACCCGTTTGGGTTCGGATGGTCCCTTACAAATGTCAGTATAATATTTACGCTCAAAGATGTATCCTCACCTTATAATACAAGATCACACACGAAGAAATTTATAAAGTATACAATTTGTGCAATCATGAATAAGTAAAAATATATATATATATATTTATATTATTACAACAATTGATAAGAAAATGATATTGTAATAGATCTGGGCATGCATCTCATAGGCCTGGCCTCGATGAGGCTTGGCTGGATATACACACTTAATTTGATGGAAGTCCAGCCGGATACCTTGCGTAAATCAAAAACGCAGGACCAAGTTTTCATCATAACAGGTATAATCATAAACAATGATGAACGGAATATCCGAAGCGATATTTAAGGACGTAAGCAGTAATATTAGCAGTCAACTAAAGACTTTTAAAATAGATCAACAAAAACATATCTTTCTGGACGGGACAAATTTTTTACTCGAACTTAAATGATCATCTCTGCATATTATTACTCGAATTTAAGTGATCGCGAGTATAAAAAACTTTCACATCTATACATGCGGAAGCACTCGATTTGTATCACTTA
The DNA here is from genome assembly GCA_019454045.1 of Zanthoxylum bungeanum. Taxonomy (NCBI): domain Eukaryota; kingdom Viridiplantae; phylum Streptophyta; class Magnoliopsida; order Sapindales; family Rutaceae; genus Zanthoxylum; species Zanthoxylum bungeanum. The sequence goes on from SKCR01036681.1 coordinate 1,101, forward strand.
AATCTTACATGTTAAGCAATTCGTTTTGAATTCCATCAACATATGCATGTAATTTTCATTTTGGGACAAAGCAGAAGCAAAAAAAAAAAAAAAAATCACACATTACAAGGGCTAGAAAACAAAGAGAAAGTTATAAACATAATTATAAATTAATTAGAAGAACAAGGCAAAAATTATTTACCCTATATCTCTAATTCGTTACTCCTCTTCTTAAACTAGTAATTTCCTTAACTTTTAGTCTAAGGAAAAAAAAAAAAAAAAAAAAACAACAAATAGAAAAAAAAAAGTTGTTGTTCATAAATCAGAAAGCATCATGACTTTCTTCTTTCCCTTTTCATCTTGAGCACTTGCATTTGGCCGTCTCACAAAACGCCCCTATAACATTGCAAACAAAAAAAAAAAAGAAAAAAGAAATATCAATATTTTTTATTAATAAACTTGCCATGAGAAGTTAATTATGTTATTTTTATCAAAATGTTCATACAATATAGTATAATATAAATATATATTAATTTATTATATGTTTAGTCATATATTTGAATCATAAAAAACATCCGTCTGGAAAACAGAAGTAAAATCTCTTTCAAGAAAACATGAGTAAAACCCCTTTCAACATATAATCTTTAAGCATACGTAACCGATCTAATTTGTACTAGAATAGCCTAATTTATGTAATTATTTAGTTAAAAAATATCCAAATCCAGCTCAACCCCACATGCTTTAGCCCGGGCTTAGAGAAAATATCCGGGTCTAATTTTGAAAAGTTCAATTTTTTTTTTTTAAAAAAAAAATTAAATTTTTAAGTTAGGGCTAGGCCACCGTCCGTTACCATTCTTACCATTAACTAATAATTTATTACAAATATGAGTTATTTTAAATAAAATTATTATTTTTTTATTCATTTTTTTATTATTTAACACAAACGTATCACCGTTATGATGTTACGGTACAACTAACCGTAGGTAAACATGAAATCATGATGCAATGTTATAATACCTTCATTCTAGGCCGTCGATCAGCGTTGACTTTTCTGACTTGGTACCTGATCTTCTTAGAGAAGAGGCGCGTACGCCTCTTTTCCTTGTAGCGCGTCACGCTAGCCCCTCTCACTCCAATCTCAGAAAATAAATCGATTTCTGCCAGCCTCGCCTGTCCCAATTTTTTTTTTTTAAAAATGAGGAAATGATTCAGTGCCCTGCATCACCACTGTATCTACTATATACTACGATCATAATCAAGTTATGCCATTTTTCGTGTACATTAGAGTTCGTAATGAGCTGGACGGATCGGGACATCGATCATATAAAATGGGATAAAAATATATTTCAATTTCGTCATATTTTATAAAAAAAAGCCTTGTCTTGTTCTGTAAAATCACGGTATGTCTTATGAAAATTCTTTTTTGATTCAAAATTTTCCCATCTCGATCTCAGTCTATTTTTCAAAATAGGATAAATTTTTTTTATTCCAAATACGGGACAGGTTAAAATGCCAAATAAAAGGCAAAAACCAACAACAATCAAACAAATTTTGAGGCACAAAAATATTTTAACATCGTGTTCAACCGTCTGATTAGTTTCAGAAATAACTTAAAAAGGGTCCCACAAAGTTGGAAAAACAGGAGAAAATGTCAGCACACGTGGAACTCTCATAAGCAACAAAATGTGAATGATAAAATAGGAAACCAATTTTGAAAAAAAAAACATGAAAAATATAAAATAGTGGTAAAAATTAAAAAAAAAAAAATTAGTTCAATGTTTTGCCAATTATGGTTACTAATTATACTTTTGAATAATTTAAAATTTCATATTAATGTAATATATTTGAAAAAGAAAATAATCGATACGTACAGAAACATCATTTCGTTGCACATCGGAGCCCAAGCTTTCATCTAAAAACGGCGAGCCTTTATTGGACCAAGCATTCAAAACGTCGTCGTATTGCAACTTCAATAGCAGCTCACCGGAGCTAGCCTTCGGAATTGAATTTTCTTCTTGAGTAGGCAATTCCAACACCTTAGATTCAGCTACAAGTTTTTCCTTTTCACTTTTCTTCTTCTTTTTCTCCGATGAGGCCTTTCTGCCGTTACCGTTGCCGTTACCGTTGCCGTTACTACTGTCGTTGAACTTGGGAGAGATTTGGAGAACATCAATAGGAAAATTCCACCAATTCCCTTCATCAACTTGTCTAAATGCTCTAATCCCATTTCTCATTCCAAATCCGAATTCCATTTTCCCGCCAAATCGATTTCCATAGCAATAATTATTATGAAATTGGCCATCATTGGACTCAATTGTTTCTTTCTTGACTTGCAAGTTACCCATTATACTATCAATACCCTCTTCAATAACCTCATCAAGAATAGACTCAGCATCAAAATCTTCATCAAACTCACTAGAAACTTGAACTTCCATTGAATTATTAATACTATCAACTTCACCACTACTGTGACAGGAAAACTTATTTTGATAAAAATTTGCATCTTTCGCGTCAAAAGGGAACCTGGGTTTGTCTTGGATTGGATGGTGGAGCAAGAAACCAGAGTCATCAATAACGCGAAAAGGGAGCAACAATTCGGAGGATTTATCGAAGAATTGTTGTTGTTTGTGGTGATGATGAGGAGGGTTTGGGGTGAATTTGGTTAAATTGGTCAAGTGTTTTGTGGAGAAGATGTTGGGGTAGGCTGTGGAAAGGAGGGCAGCGGCTTCATTGTAGGTTTGCTTGGGGCGTTTTCGCGGGGTTCGAGCTTTTCTTGTGGAGATTGCAAGCGGGGAATTGCTTGCTTCTGAGAGGGTAGATGAAGGGGAAGATGTGTTTGAGGTTCTGGTTGAATGAGAAGGGGATTGTATGATTTCCAAGTCTAATGCATAGGTTCTTCCACCACCTCCACTCAAACATGAAGACATTTTGAGTGAAGTTTTAAGCAAAAGGACTAAAAGTTGATGCAAATTTAACTATTTAATTGTGTTATGAAAGCAAATCCAATTCTTGTGTTATGAGAAATTTTGTAGAAAACCCAATTCTTGAATGATTAAGTAGAATCAAAATTCAAAGAATAGGATAGAAAATAAACATACCCAATTGAAAGAAAAGCTCAAAATTGAATCTTTTTTTGGGCAAGGAAAGAGAGTCTCTGAGTCTTCTCTATGAAATGAGTTTTCCAAAAACCCTGCCAGAACCCTAAAAAGGTAAAAAAGTGTATGACAAGAAAAAAGTTGTGTGTGTGTATATATATAAAAGAAAAGGCCAAAAAATCAAATCTAATAAATTAGAAATAAGACCATCCTAGAACCCTATTAGGAAAAAAAAAATCCAAACCCACAAAAACCCTAAAGGAAAACAAGGAAATTGTAGGATCTAAGAAAATACCTAGATGAGAAAAGTTGTTATATTTGGCTATGATGGGATAAATTTGGATCAAAAGGAGTGAGAAAACAAAAACAAAAAAATACTAAGAAAGTAAAGTGAACCAATAATTAAGGAAAGGGAGGAGGACTAACAGTTGTGTATATAATAAGAGTTTAGAAGAAGAACAAGGAGGAGGCCACGTGAATGAATGAATAGGACTGGTACAAAGGAAAAGATCAGTAGAGGGGAAATCAGAAAGACTGGGGTAACAAAGTGCATAGCAATATTTATCATTAAAACGACGTCGTTTTGATCATAATTTTATCCCGTTTATTCCTACGTTGATCTCTTTGTCATTTTCCTAATGTGTATGCATGTGTGTATGTATATGTATATGTATATGTATATGTATATGTATATGTATATGTATATGTATATGTTATGTGTGAGAGTGAAGAGAAAAGAACAGAAGAAGAGACAATGCTGGAGTTTCTGTAGTTTCTGGTTGTTGTAGGACCACTCACTACTCTCACTTTGTAATTTGCTACCCCTTGTGTGTTAGCTCTTTGTTGGTTGCTAGCAACTTCAATTATTTATTATTTTATAATTATCTTCCATAGTTCCATTTACTATATTGACCTTCTAGTTAGACTTTCTTATCAAAATTGCCCTTGTGGCATAATTAACTGATTAACTCTATATGATGAGTTAAGAAATAAATCTTAAGATATAATCATAATTTGAATTTCACTTGTTTGATGTTTTGATCTATTTTATTTTATGATTTAGAAACAAAATAGTTTCAAAATTTATTATTAGTCTTAACAAATGGTCTAATGACAATAAACATTTAAATCTTTTTCTTTTAATTCATAAACCCACGATTTCGCAAAGACGAACTCACGCCCTTAAATTTATTTTGGGTGCATGTAATTATCGGAGTACTATATATATAGAAAGAACATTGAAAAGCTTAAGTTGCTATTTTCCAAAATTATTTTCGAAAATAACTATTTTAGAGGTACACAACATAAGGTTGAAGTATGGGCTATATAAGAAACCAAAAATAAGCTTAAATAAAAGGAGAGAACCTTAAAATTTGAATCTAAATTCATCATAATTTTGGTTATAAATCATTGAACTTCATAAACACCCATTCAAAGCACTTAGGGATTTTATTTCAATTAATTAACAAGATAACAAAGAATTAATGAATGCCAATGGCATTTATGTTATTCCAAAAAATCCCAAATCCTAATTATGGGCAAGCATGGATGTCTCTGGTAAGATTATTCCCAAAATTTGCCACCCATACCACCTGCAAATTCCTAAGAGATTTTTTATTTTATGGGAAGTGTTTCTTATCTGGTGACATGGCAAAATTTCATTGGCAAATTTAGATTTTTAGGGCTGACGTGGCATGTGCTTTATTGGTTGGAGGATTTTCAGATGCTTAAAGATGGTGGGCTTTTGGATGTTACTAGAAGGAGCAATGATTTCAACATTTTTTGGTGTCTTTTGCTTGTTTATGTGTGGCAGATGGCAACCATACGTTGGGGTTATTATGTTCATTGGCTTTGTGATTACAATCTCTAACTTTATCTTTTGATTTTCATTATCACCATCATCACCATCCTCTACTCTTTTTTTTTTTTAATTAAAAAAATTAATAGTCAAAATATCTATCAAGATCTTGCTTAAATTAGTTCATGTGTTTTGTGTCTAATTTTATTTATATCATTATCTAAATTTAAGATTGATAGAAAATCTCAAATCCTTATCGATATTCAAAATCTCATATCATTCGATTGGAATTCAAGAAGAAATGGGATGTCCCGATTATCACTATCTAAATCAGGTTAAATTTACTCTTATTCAATGAAGAGGAGTCTAAAATTAGTGGTTTCGAAAACTAGATGGTTTCAAGTGCTTTTGGAAATTTATCTTCTCGGCGAGCAAATTATTGAAATATTATGACAAATTCAATATTTTAGTTTGTGATTTTGATGATTCATATAGCCAATATAATGTAATATAAAAGAATTTGAAACGTATTAAAAATCATGAATTTGATGTATCTATATCAATATTATTAAATATTTAATAAAAAAAGAATTATGAAATAATAAGGGGTTTTAGGTAAAAAAAAAAAATACTTCAAAATAATTTCTCTGTCGTCCGGAAATGAGTCAAATGACAGACAGATTTGAAAAAATGAAAAAGAAATAATAAAAATACAAGTATTAATACACTTTCTAGGTGTTCTAGTTTAAGGCTTATTTCTTCTTAGATATTTATGATATTTCTATAAATATCCCATAATATTTGTTACTTGATTTTTCATCTTTGTTGTTTCCATGGATTTGACAACTATTCATTACCTCAAAGTCTTTTTTTTCTTATTCTTTTAAGTTCAAGTATTTACATATGACTCAAAAAAAAAAAAGTATTTTCATTAATACTTATAGTCTCATATCAAATATGATTTCTCGAAGTTCAAAAACGCTAATTAAGTAGCATTCTTAAACTGATCCTAATTTGGTGGCAGAAAATTATGAAGGAAAATGGCTTTGAATATCTAACTAATTGTGTAAAACAATATGGAATTTCAATTAACATAGTATTATTGTTTTAGTTTTTAAAATTGTGTACAGCCAAAGTCAAAGCCTATTGGTAAGATTTTTGAAAGGGAAATTAGCATTTGTCCACCCCAATCTTAAGCTAAAGTCTGAAAACTCCCCCAGTTTTTGAAACTTTTCAACTGTCCATCAAAGTGATGAAAATTACACTCACATTACTAGTTTTTTTGGCATAAAGTCGTATTTTTCATAACTTGGGGTTAGACAGATGAAAATTTTCAAAAACTACGAGTATTTTCAGACCTGACCTTGACTTAACTTTGGGTGGAAGGTGATTTCTCTTTTTGAAATTTAAGAATGAATTTGGGATTACAGGGATATCCTTTCATTATGGCCACAAGAGTAAAATGCATATCCTCAAATCACTTTCACAACTCTGACAATACCTTATCTTTAAATGTGGCATATCCTTTGAAATTGGATAACATTAGAACTGGAAATTTCAAGCTAAATGTAATGCAACTTAATCTTTGTGTACACCAAATTAGCCTAACATCTAACATTATCATCTTTTACCATCTAGACAAAATAAACAACTAGAACTTCAAATGTCATTTCATTTATTGAGATCCTCAATTAACTATAAAACTAAATGACCACGACGCTAGATCTATATCAATGTTATTACAACGATATATCAAAGTCTTAGAATGAGCTATCACGATTTGTAATATTGAAACCACAACCTATAAAGGGTCTGTTTTTTTTTTTTTTTTAATATTCTCTTAACTTCTTTTTGGTAACCTGTACAGCTAATTTTAAGAACAAGCAAAAATGGACAATTAAAGGGGAAAAAAACTTGCTGGTCTATATTTGAATAAAGCAAAACAAGTTACAATTGTAAGATGCACGAGTGGAAGAAAGCAAATGGATCCTGTAATAATAAAGACAGAGACATCCATGCCTTTGAAATGTTTAACTCATGCAAAATTCCAAAACAAATTACCCGTTCTTTCATAACACAGACGAGAGATATAATCTCCCAAGACTAATATCGGTTGCCCACTTGGCCTAGGAAAATGAACCCATTCTCTTCACAGTTCACATACATAAGCCACTGTGTCCTCTGGACTATCAATTAGGTCACCATTTATTGCCCTTCATTCAACAATATACTCACAAGTGAAGATTTGGGGATGATATGCGTTACGATCTGAGTTATGGGTAATCTAGAACAAAATACTCTTCCAGGTTCACCTCCATGCTCCAATCACATGATATCCACATCATGAATTTGAATTATTTCTTAAGCTTAGGTTTTTGGGCCATATTTTCTAACCCATTTGAATAGAAAGTTGGGCTTAGGGAAAAAGTTTGGACTTCTACCTCTTCCAATTCTATTACAGGGTGTTTTCAAGATGTGAATGGTAATATTAATTTTATACATTTCAATTTTTCATCTAGGCAGTTCCACAGTTATCACACAACATAAAAATTGGAAAAAAAAAATGAAGGGAAAGAACAAACCAACCCAAGCCATAGTAAAACACTCGTCCCTCCATCATGAGGCAAGAGTTTGAGTCCCCGATATTGAGGACTCATTTCTCCATTGAAAATATTCATAAGTATAGGGTTGTTACTAGATTTCGCCTTTATTAGGCATACATTTTCCAAGCTATGCTGTAATTGTATGGATTTCAACTCCTGATAGACCCGTGATTGTAACAAAGTAAATTGTAGTATAATTTCCAGAATATCTAGGCCTCATCAACAGCAACCAAAACTAAATAAATTTCAGAATAATGAAGCAAAGACAGCAACAGGAGAATAAAAGACACAAGGTCCATGAATAACACAACAAACAGTTATATATATAAAAACAAATTACACAGTAAACAATGCAAATGGAGTAGAAACTCTTATCTTATAAAAGAAGCTGATCACGATGACAAAGCACAAATTGATAAATCACATGAAAATATGTCTTTCGACAAACCTATTTAAGGTACCGTTGATGGAGCAGCAGGCATTGGCGATGAGGGAGATGGTTCTCTTCGGAGTTCCTTGACCACAGCTGCTAGAGCCTCAGGGTTAACACCCAAGTCACAAAGGGCAATGAGGACCGAGAGAGTGTGACGATCAAGGCCTGTATCGAGAATGTTTGACATGTGAAATGCAAGGTCCAAGGATTCTCGAGCAGTTCTCGCAGACTCAGGATCCATATCTACTGATCTACATAAGGGAGGAAAAAAAAAGCAAGCTTTGATTAGAAAAATTCCCCAAAATTAACCTACATTATTACAAAATGAAACCTAAATATTGCTTCAGTCTATGATATATAAAGGAAACAAACAAACAATCAAATGGAAAATCTACTTTCTTGACTCAATTGTGGCGTCAATGCACCAATCACAAAACCTAATTTCAAATACGGAAATTAAAAATTCGCGCGCAAATAGTAAAAAATTGAATCGCAAAATTTGATTTTAAATTCTGAAATGCTTATGAGAAAAACATACAATCACCTTAAATCGATCAGAGAAGAAATTGAACCAGAAAAAAGAATATATGTATATTTAAAAAAAAAAAAAAAAAAATTGGATACATACCAGTTCAAGAGAGCGGGGCGGCAAGGACAAAGCTGAGATTCCAAATTTGCAAAACGAATCAAGCAGTGAAAATGGGAAATTCCTTCGCAAATAGAGTTTTGATTTGTATAATATAGGGGTATTTTTGTACTTTCCTTTCTTGTATGGGCCTATTAAACTAAACTAAAACTTTTATGGTGTGTTTACTTAAAGAGCGAGAGAAAATAGAAATGTGAATCATTTCTAATAAGAATTGGAGTGAGGCTCACATATTTGAGAATGAGGAATATGAATCTCATTCCCACCACCTCATGAGAATGAGATTCACATTCTCATTAATAATGAGAAATTATAATATTACTCCTAAGATAATTAATTAATATTAATTTATAAATAATAAATAAAATGTATTAATAATTAATAATTAATCAATAATTAATAAAAAATAATATTTATTATTTTAATAAAATAATAATTTAATAAAAGAATATATTAATATTTAGTAATTTAATACATTAATAATTAATAATACTTAATTTATAAATAATAAATAAAATTAATAATATTTAATAATAAAATAATATTTAATATTTTAATAAAAGAATAATTAAATATTGAGTAATTTAATATATCAAAAATTAATAATAATTAATGTATAATTAATTAATATATAATTATAACTAAGGGTATTTTTGTAACCTTTTAAAAATCATTCCGATTACTGGACAAAGTAAGCACATCAATGGTAATACTGCTTCATTCCGATTCCGAACAACTTATTCTGATTCCGATTTACCATTCTCATTTCATTTCATTCCGATTTCATCTCATTCCGATCACGAGTACGTAAACACTATTAGTGTGTTTCCTCCTAAGTCTTATTGCAATTTTGACTAGGCTTCGTTGTTTTTTTTTTCCTCTTTTGGATAGGCCGTTGATTGAGCAGCAGTGCAATACCATATTGGATTAATTTATTACATGCGACAATCGAAAATCAATAGTAAATGATTTACGAGTAATAAGAAATAATTGAAAATGATAAAATTGACATTTCGTTTAGTTGAAAATAAAATAATTTCAAAATTCATCCTTTCAGATGCTCCAAAAATGACTGAAAATTATCCATTTATGATATAGTTCAAATATTTTATAAAATTTGTCCAATATATGTGCAGAATGGCAGAGATAAGGATGTGCTCATAAAAGAGAAATGGAATTAGCGATCATTAAGCATTTTAATTAAGCATTCTATTACAATAGAAACTCGTAGTTCACAAATTGATCTCTGTAACTTGCCAAAATATGGATTACTAATAGATAATATGGATCATAAGAGAATTAAGAATAGTAATTACAAAATGTATATACAGGTGTGCTCGTAAAATAAAGCAAACCTCACATTTCTGATAAAAGATTGCTGATTTTCCGAAGCTCCTTGAGAGCAGTCACAGCCGTAGCTTGTCCTTTGCCGACCAAAACACTTTTCGAGAAATTCTCCCGCGACCCTATCTGACCGCGTTCTTGCTGGAAGACGGAATCAATTACCTGGAACAAGTCATTAATAGAAGGATCAGGGCGAGTAATGGCAATCAGAATTCAGAAACTTTATGATGATAATGAGGGCGCAAAAATAGAATGTAACCTGAATATGTTCGAGCATAGACTGCACGAGATTCTTTAACGTCCCCATCACATTCTGGTCAACAGTATCGCCTCTGCTGCTAGAAAATGACTTACAAGACCCATCATCAATCAAGGCATCTTTGCTCTGGCTCTGATTACCTTCACTATTGACGGATTTTATTGTCCCCATGGAACTTCCTATTTTCTCAGATGTATCCTCGACAGCATTGTTTCGTCCAAACTTCCAAAACCACTGGAATTTACCTGAACGAACCTTCCGCACAGTTGGCGCTTTTTCCAAAGCGTCATTGTTGCTTTGAGAATCCTGAAGGATGTCATCAGGGGAATGAGAAACAGGAAGAGATGGACTTTCAGTCACAGTCAGGGATTGACCGTCATTTTCATCAACTAATAAATTTGATGCAACACTACTTTTTTCCGAGTCATAGTCATTGTCATTAACACCACTAAGAGGACTTGCAGTGTCTGAGAATATAGAGGAGTTTTCCTCACTGCCAGCATTTCCTGTCAGATTCCTCTCATCAGACGTGAAACTATTTTCTCTCTGGATCTCAGCTTCTACTGAGGGATGATCATTCTTGCTAGAAACTTCAAGGCAGCCAGCTTTCTCAATTTCTTCCACAAAGCCAAGTTTCTTGGACAAATCTTCAAGCAAACTTCGCCTAACAGATGACCTAGGCTTTTTTTTGCCACTATCAACCTTTCTCGGTGTTGGGGCAGATTCTGTTCTAAATAACCTCCGTTTTACTTTCTCAGCCCATGCTTTTTTCTGGGTTGGGTTTTGTTTCCCTGAATTATCTTGTCTTTGTTCTTTTGCCTTGTGCAGATCTCTCCACTTCTCTTCCCAATAACTGTCAGGTACGACATTTAAAGAAATTCTTGGAGAAATAGACTCAGAAGGAAGGTTAGAACCTCTCACGATCGCCGAGTTACTCCGGCTATAGACCCCATGAAAAGGAGGAGATGACGATGAGATACTAGCATCTAATGCAAGAGTCTGTAAAGACTTTGCTTTTCCTATAATTTTATTTAGATTTACATTCTCTGGAAAATTCAGCAGTCTCTGAAGGCAAGTAGTTGCATTCTCAGTGGCAAGCAGGGAGGATCTTATATAAAGCATCATGGACACTGCCATAGCAGCAATTAATGCTCCTCGAGGTGAACTTAGAATTCCAAATCCGGAGCCTGTATCATTTTCAGTATATTTGTTTAATTTGCTATTGTCTGATGCAAATATCTCATCCCATATTATCAAAAGATCTCCAAGAGAAAACTCTCGTCCAAATAAGACACGCAACCAGCGAAGTCCAAAATACTGAGGTTCAACTCCAAGCTCAACAAGATGGCCGTGTAAAGATGAATCAACCATGGACAACAGATGGTAAATAGCAGAAGAAGCTTCAATGACAGGAGGTAAGCCAGTGAGAGAACCATCTGCATGGGAGTGAGCAAAAATATCTGCCATGGAAACTGAACCATGGGCTCCACCCATCAAAGCATTAAACATACAATAAGCATCATGTTCCATAAATTTCTCAGACAAGACAATACCCAGTTCACCTTCAGCTCCGTAAGCGTCGCTCAGCCATACAATTGTCTGTATCTCAGGATCAAGCTCATCGAGACTCCTAACCTTCATTGAATTTCCATGGGAGCCAATCTCATCTTCCATGGAATCTGAAAACTTTTTCAAATCAAAATTATATGTCAGGTCATTTTCATGAAATGATAAGCCATCAAATTTGTCCGTGAAGAGGTCTTCATATTCCTTTCGCACTTGAGAAAGACGATCTATATCAACGTGAAGAACATATAATAAAGGAGCCAGAAGTTCATGCATTCCTGTTTTAAAAAAAAAAAAAAAGAAAAGAAACAAGTATGTCAAACTTTCTGAAAAAGAGCTTCCATTGAATAGTGAAAGAATACATGTTTAGGAACAACATCGCTGAAGGAAGGGCGAAGGGGAAAACAATTTCGCAATTAATAAGTAAAATTCATAACCAAGGTAAATACACACACACACTAGAACATCAGGATCCTAGCAGTCAAATTGACCAGACAACAGAGCCTCATTTGAGCTAAAATACAGCGATGGAAAACACTATAACCTCACGGCATATTGTGATATATATTGCAGGGTCAAATGCCATTAGACTCTCACCCTTTCATCTGCTCCCAGCTGGGATTTAATAGTGGGCATTTAGTAATGTTGCCTTTAAATCAGCGAAGTATTGAGCTTTCTCCCAATCCATTTCTGTAGGGGGCCCAATCCTTTTGCTCATATTTTCATCATCTCTAATATATGGAGCATAGTGACCATCATCATCAATCATTCGATCAAATGCCTTCTGAAAGTCTAATGCAGCATTCAACATTAAGTAGGTGGAATTTCATCTAGTAGGAACATCTAAGATGACACTTCCCTTGCTCTCTATCCTCTCACGTGCTACCGCCGATTTAAATGCTTCCAATCTTGATGGAGAAGATCTCACATACTTAACAGCATTGCGAATTGCTATAATACTGTCATCCAATTCTTTCAGACCATCGGACACAACTAAGTTTAATATGTGAGCACAACACCACATATGCACATACTCTCTATTAAACACCATGCATCTCCCTTTCCATGTCCCCATCTTCCTCACCAACTGTTGGATGGCTACAACATTGACACTGACATTATCCACAGTTATAGTAAAAATTATGTCAATACCCCAATGTTGTAAACAAGACTCCATTAACCTTTCAATAGTGTCTCCTTTGTGATTGTTAATTGGACTGAAGCCAAGGATTCACCAATGTAGTTTCCAACCATTGTCTATGAAATGTCTAGTGATAACCATGTAAGGTATGTTTTGAATTGACGTCCATATGTTGGTGGTCAAACTAACTCTCTGATGACCCGCAGATAAAATATTCTTCAACATAACTTTTGCATCAGCATACAGCTGTAGGATATCTCTAGTTATAGTTCTATAATATGGGACATCAAATGTGGGACGACAATACTACGAAAATGTCGAAAACCATTTTTCTCTATAAAGCTAAATGGTAGCTCGTCAACAATAATCATCTTCACAGCTGCTTTCCGACACGCTGCTTGATTGAAATGACTGTCTCTCACTGTGAGATTTCCACATGTGCCTCCCTCTTCACCAACCCCAACCAAAACATCTTGTTCTTCACAATAAGCTAAGTACGATTTACAAGTCTCCATATGCCTCTTCAAGTTGGTTATGGACCAATCCTTCGCACTACAAGCATAAGTCTTCTAACAATATGTACATATAGCCCTATCCGGATTATCTTCACTCATGCGGAAAACTTTCTACACTTCAGATCTTCTAGCTCTTCCTTTATTTGCTACTGATGTGATCGATGGCGATGAATCAGGTTTTTTTTACAATGGCGGTCTATCAGAGTTTGATGAGAATTTTCCATTCCGTTTCCTTACTTCTGTTAATCGTACATCAAAAGAATCTGATTCTGACCCACTACTGTTGGGTGAGCTTCCAAACACACTCAACTACAAGGAAGAGCAACAAAAAAACAAATAAGTAAAATAAATAGAACTAACAAAACCACAAGTAGTCATTTATACCCAACTCAACTGAAAATACCAACAATTCATTGATGTGAACATGATTTACCTCGAAATTCATTGATGTCCATTCATCAGAAAAATCAAAGAATTCGATGTATCTTGACTATAAAATCATAAAGTCCTATCTTTCTTATACTCATATTGTTCCTAATCCAAGAAAATTTATATCTATGAGATATCCTGCCAAATTCTTCTAATTTCTAAAATTAAAAACACCTTGTGAACTTTCTTCCCTCTTTCCCAACACTCAATAAACCGCGTGTAATAGACACACTATAAACAACACTGATAATCAACTTCACTGATAAACAACACTCAAATATTTTGAGAATCAACTTCCCCATAAGGCTAGAATATGGAAATAAGCATTCAAATAATTTTTTTGAAACATGAGAAATTCACTAATAAACCATGCAAAAGATAATCTGAAATCTTCAAATACCAGAGTAACAAGCTCATATTAAAAATATGCATATTAAAAATCAGCACATCTATCATCAATTCATCATCAATCTTTCTGTTAAAAAAACCTACATGCAACCAATAATCCAATATGGCAATATATTCATGCAAACCATCAAAATCCAACCTTGAATGGCTTCTTAATTCGAAGACGAAAAGTGAGGAGTGAACTGATTCACTCGAAGACTGATTGAAGACCGAGGCGATTGGCGGGGATTGAAGATTGAAGAAGAATTGAAGTTTGAAGATTTCACGGTGGACAATGGATGGTGGTTTCACGGTGGACGATGGTGGTTATTGGTTTGGTTTGAAGATTCGGCAGCCTGATCCGATCCGATGCCCACTCCTATTAATAATGTTGATACCACAATATGATTATGTATAAGAAAACCAATCCAATGAAACCGAAAGAGAAAAATTTGATATTACAAGTATATATTTTATTGCCTTTCAATCTTTAACATTGACTACTTTTATCTCCGAGGACATGTTAACATAAGTTATTGTATTTTTTCTGTCACCAAAAAAAAAATGTTTAGAATTGGTTTCAAGCCTATGTTGAAAATATAAACCTTCTAGATATCTTTATTTGTATGATCAATTAACCTTGTTAAACTCAGCAAAATTATTAGAAAATCTTGATTTCTATTGGTCCATACTTTAATTTTATTAGATCTTTTGTCACCAGATAAGACTTTTATTAGAGAGAACTTTAATGGATTAATTCCTTCCAGTAAGACAAATATTTGATGTTTCTTGGCTGCTGTGATGGTGTATCTTGAGGCTATTTTGATGGATCTTGGGGTTTTTTTGCTGCTGTGTTTGTGCTTGGTCCTTGGGGATGCTGTGAAGGTCTTTATGGTTTCCATGGGGAGTTTGCTGAGGTGTTTTTTGGTTGTTTCTTTTTTTTCGGCATTTACTTTTTGTGATATATTATGGATGGGTGTTTGTTTGGGGTGTTTTCGCCTTGAATAATATTGTCTATGCATTTCAAAAAAAAAATTTCAATATTATAATACATATGAAAGGGAAAATGAGTGAAACTCTTGAAATTTGGTGAAATTAAGCGAAATCTCATTAATGTTTTAAAACTAAGTAAAATCTCTACCATACTTAAAAATCTCAAATTTTAGCCAAAAAAATCCTCATTCGATTCAGGAATTGAGATGGTTTTTTTATCTCAATTCAAAAAATCGTTCAAGATTCGGGATATTTTTCGTCCTGGATCACAATCGGGATGAGACCGATTCGGGAAAAAAAGTCTCAATCGCCAATCCTTATCTCATGTTTTATAATAATCAAAATAATTATAACAAAATTTAATGTATGGAGGTTTCACGTAATTTTAAAATATTATATGGGTTTTGTTTAATTTCATCAAAAATATCATGATGATTTTGTTATTTTTCCCATATATGAAGTTAAAAATAGACAGAACCCATAATTAGGTCACTGAACTTTTATCCGACATCTCAATAGCCCATCAAACTTTTATTTTCACCATTTAGCCCACTGAACTTTTAAAAACGGTGTAACAAACCCATTTAATGTAACGTCGTTCCGTTTACCGTCCACGTCAGATTTTTCCGTTAGGAGTTGATGACGTGGCAGCCAACAATGCAAATGTCAAATATAACAGAACACATATTTGACCCCCTGAATTTTTATAATACATCTCATTAGCCCCCTGAACTTCAATATTTTACCTATAAGCCTACATAACTCTAAAAAATGATGTTAAAAACTCTTTATAACTACATAAACCATCATCAACACAATCATGTCTTAAAAAATTACAAATGATCTGTTTAATTTCATTTGAACATTAATCAACACTATTAAAAAATAAATTTTCAATATTAAAAAAATAATAGTAAAACACAATCATATTTAATTTTTAATAAATAATTTTAGAATAAAGGTGACGCAATATTAAACACAAATTCATGGTACTTAAATTATCAACAATATCATTGTTTGTTGATCTAAACATGTTTATTACACACCTTAAATTAAACAAATATCATTATTCTAGATACTATTGGTTAATCTAAGTCTATTATTTTATATTTTTCGTTTCAATATTTTGTTTCTTTTTCATCTTTCTGTGTTGTTATTGTGGACCATTTAATATGTTACGTCACCTTTATTCTAAAATTATTTATTAAAAATTAGATATGATTGTGTTTTACTATTATTTTCTTAATATTGAAAATTTATTTTTTTTAGTAGTGTTGATTAATGTTCAAATGAAATTAAATAGACCATTTACAATTTTTTCAAGACATGATTGTGTTGATGATGGTTTATGTAGTTATAAAGGTTTTTAACATCATTTATGAGAGTTATGTAGGCTTATAGGTAAAATATTGAAGTTCAGTGGGCTAATGGGATATATTATAGAAGTTCAGTGGGTCAATTATGTGTTATGTTATATTTGGCATTTGCACTGTTGGCTGCCACGTCATCAACTCCTAACGGAAAAATCTGACGTGGACGGTAAACGGAACGACGTTACACTAAATGGGTTTGTTACACCGTTTTTAAGAGTTCAGTGGGCTAAATGGTAAAAATAAAAGTTTGGTGGGCTATTGAGATGTCGGATAAAAGTTCAGTGGACTAATTATGGGTTCTGCCTTAAAAAATACTAGGCATCTCAAAATCATCACCAATTGTGTGTTACACACGCCATTTAGCCAATATTGATTCAATGTGAGTAAAAATTGATTTTCATAAATAATAAAAAAAAAAAAAAAAAAAAAAAAAAAAAAACAAACAAACAACGTTAGATATTGTTCATGTTTAGTTGGGTAGGTTATGGTTCTAAAAAAATACAAGCTCTTTTTTTATGATAGGTTCCGATTCTAAAGTTTTAATAAATGGAACCTACCCGCAGAACCGGAACCGGAACCTGAACCTACCCTCTTTGATAACTGTATCAGAACCGATTTGAGAACTGATTTTCTAACCAAATGTGGATATTAGTATTGAAACTGAATTTGCTTTTATTTTTACAAGTTTATTATTTATATGTCTGGGAATTGAATTTACTTTTAGATGTTGCTTAGAGTAATTGTATCTGTTGGGGAAGAGACATCCTCTGAATTAAATTTTGTGGGCGAGAGAATGCATCTATTGGCTGCCTTCAAACATCTTTAATTAGCTTTACTATATTTCAAGTATGTACAACAACATGATTTTATATTTTAATGCCAAAATCATTGTTCTCTAATATGTTTGCTGGCGATCTTATAATTATAATTCTGAAGGAAGTTTGAAAGTGCTGAAATTGAAAGTTGAATCTTCCTGACTCTATGGAAATAGGGTACCCTGAAATTGAAACGGAACCGATAAATAATGTATTTTATTTAATAGGGCAGGTTATGGTTCTAAAATTTAGGAACTGAAATTTTATGGTAGGTTCCGGTTCCACCTAAATAGGATAGGGTACCATGTTTTGCACACCCCTACATACACACGCCATTTAACCACAGACATAACCAGAAAAATTTAATACAGTCAAATAATTCTTTGGTGCAACCGAAGCATTGTTGTATTGATATTGTCTCGTAATTTTCTAATATTTTAGTTACATTATTATAGTGATACTAAAATTAATAACACCAATAATTAATGTCAATAATCACTAATTGATTAATTATTGACAATAATTATAAGTATAAATAAAAATTTTAAAGACACTAAATATGATTTCTCCAAGTAGAACTTTTACTAATAGAGCTTTTAGAAGTAGAGTTTTTAATTAAAAAAATAAATGTTTGGTTATGAATGAGAGCTTTTATTAAAAATTATAAAATTACTTTATTAGATAAGGTTTTTTAAGTTGTGTTATGAAGAAATTGTTGTAAATTCCTCAAATTCATTAAATATGAGATGTATATGGATATGTATGTTATTGGAATTCCCTAGGGGTGTATGAGAGGTTGCAATCCTTGGAGGGTTGCAACCCACCCCAAGGGGTGCCCTATTGGCACCCCTCTATGCCTTATATAAGAAGGCTTTAATTCCAATATTAGATATGGAAAAAAAGACATATACAGAAATACACCAACTTTAAAGGCATTTATGTTTTCCTTGTTTTGAGAGAGATTCACCATTGATTCCAAGTTCGCATACTTGTTAAGGAGTGCACCTTGAACAAGAAGAATCCAAGTAATCCTGGGAGAACGTTGGCAAAACGAATCCGTAAAGCACCCGTGACTGTGGACGCTGGATTTCGCCCGAGGTCCACAATCGAGAATTTGTAGTTGGGGGCGCTAGCGATCCTGCAAAGCAAAGGTAGAGTGAGCGGGAGTAGACTACCCACCGGTGTGGTGGGTGCCGGGGGCACTCCGACGCTCAAGTCAGTGATGGAGATGAGCTGAAAGTAATTGAAGAGCAGGCTAGAGAGTTTACGTTGATACTCGTGATCTGCCGTGAGGGCGGTTGATGTGAGATATTGAGAGCTATGGAGAGAATATGGTTGAGTTATCCGAGTCTTCCCACTTTTCTCGTAGACTTTCTCCTCTTATATACACCCTCGGGAAATTGTGTGTATTTATCACCTTTAATTACTCGTCCATTGGATGTTGGAAACCGTCGAGTTATGTGAGATGAGTCTGGACGTTTCGGATTGAAGTAACTGATCAGTCAATGGTTCGCTGGGTATGGATCTCTTTGTACGTGGGCCTGAGGATGTAGTCGGGTCTTTGGCCCAAATTTATTCTGGGTACTATCCGGAGGGATTGGGCTGCCATTGGTGTAAGGCCTGAAGCGAAAAGTCAATTTTACCCTTGGGCCCAAATTTGGCCCGTACAGTTTGTCCCCTACTCTCTAAGTCAAGGTGTCATTGGCTTGGAGAGTACTTGATGCGTGTGTCGCTTGCGACGAGGCCGTAGTGTAGGCGTACTCGAGCGTTTGATGCTGCCTATTAATGGAATCAAAACGAATGTAAGGTTCTGAGCCTGACTCTACAGGAGCCTTTGGGGAAGTACCTAATCGATTGAACCAGATGAAGGTCAAGATATAAGTCAACCAACATGTGTATTCCATGTCTACAACTTGACTTGACATGAGTCAGTGGGGGATGTCCCCGGTCGACTGGACTTGCTGAGGTCAGGAAGATATATATGACATGTATAGTCTATGCGTATAACTTGACTAGATATTAGTCTATAGGTGGTGTCCCCGGTCGACTGAACCAGATAATAGTTCAGGAGTTATTTCATACGACAGTGTGTCAATCCATGTCTATAACTTGACTCGACATGAGTCTATGGGGGATGTCCCCGGTCGACTGGACTTGATGAGTCCAGGAAGATATAAGTCATACGACATGTGTAGTTCATGTCTATAACTTGACTCGACATGAGTCAATGGGGGATGTCCACGGTCGACTGGACTTGATGAATCCAGGAATATATATCATACGACATGAGTTGTTCATGTCTATAACTTGACTCGACATGAGTCAATGAGGGATGTCCCTGGTCGACCGGACTTGATGAATCCAGGAATATATATCATACGACATGAGTTGTTCATGTCTATAACTTGACTCGACATGAGTCAATGGGGGATGTCCCTGGTCGACCGGACTTGATGAATCCAGGAATATATATCATACGACATGAGTTGTTCATGTCTATAACTTGACTCGACATGAGTCAATGGGGGATGTCCCTGGTCGTCTGGACTTGATGAGTCCAGGAATATATATCATACGACATGAGTAGTTCATGTCTATAACTTGACTCGACATGAGTCAATGAGGGATGTCCCCGTCGACTGGACTTGCTGAGACCAGGAAAATATAAGTCATACGACATGTGTAATCCATGTCTACAACTTGACTCGACATGAGTCTATGGGGGATGTCCCCAGTCAACTGGACTTGATGAATCCAGGAATATATATCATACGACATGAGTTGTTCATGTCTATAACTTGACTCGACATGAGTCAATGGGGGATGTCCCTGGTCGTCTGGACTTGATGAGTCCAGGAATAAATATCATACGACATGAGTAGTTCATGTCTATAACTTGACTCGACATGAGTCAATGAGGGATGTCCCCGGTCGATTGGACTTGCTGAGACCAGGAAAATATAAGTCATACGACATGTGTAATCCATGTCTACAACTTGACTCGACATGAGTCTATGGGGGATGTCCCCAGTCAACTGGACTTGTTGAAGCCAGGAAGATATAAGTCATATGACATGTGTATGTCTACAACTTGACTCGACATGAGTCAATGGGGGATGTCCCCGGTCGACTGGACTTGATGAGTCCAGGAAGATATAAGTCATACGACATGTGTCAATCCATGTCTACAACTTGACTCGACATGAGTCAATGGGGGATGTCCCCGGTTGACTGAACCAGATGAAGGTTCTTGAATGTCTTTACTCTTCAAACCTGATGAAGGTCCAATGGTATTTTCTTCTCATACTACTAGACCTGCTGAAGGTCTACGAAGGTCATCAACCTTCGTTCTACTGACAAAGGTCAATGAGAGTTTACGGTTGAATGAAGTCTGTAGTTGGTGGCAATCCATCCACGTAGTATAAATGAAAGTTCATCTTGTCATTTGAAGAATACAATAATCTATCATTGTCGCTTAAAATGTGTGTGAAGTCTCATACGTGTCGAGTGGGTCATTCACCTCATGTGCAGTGTCCAATGGGACATTCATCTCATAATGTTATATATATATATAATTTTTTTATTTTTTTTTTCTTTTTTTTTTTTTTTTATTAAAAGCATTTGAGCCGAGACTACATCAACGTAGTGTCAAGTGGGATACTTGTTGTATCCTCTTCTAGAACATTTTCTTTAAGTCGAGACTATATCATCAGTGTCGAGTGAGACAGCTGCAGTATCTGGAGTCATGTTTCTTAGCCACATGGACCTCTCGATCAGATTATGGGACGCGGCACCATCACGTTTCTCGCCTGTTAGACTGAGAGTGTGGGACGTGAGGCGATTTGCAAGGCTTTGGCGAAGTGAGATTCTGTTTCATGCCTCGATTTGGGGCTATGGGCCTTAGCTGGGCTCGCGTGATTATGACGTGGCATGGAGCTATCACAAGGAAGGGAAAATCAGTGCGAATGAAACGATTGAATATTCTCTAATCACCTTAACGGCTGCGACAAACCTCAGCCGTCCAATCCTTCTCTCTAATCCAATTCATCATCATTAGGCTCGACTTCAAGACTCATCTTCTTATACATGTGTATCGATGGCGGCAATGGGAAGCAGACAAAGAGTTTCCAATTTGTTTCTTGATTTGGGGGAGGGTCTGATGCGCCTAATGGATGGAGAACATACGAGACCATTTATTCTCAATAACCCTGGTGAACTCACCATGGTTGAACTTGAGGTTTAAGACATGACATTACTTTGTCGCCTGAGCTAATGAGATATCTCTCATTCGCCTGTTGTGTCGACTAGGCAGGAGGTGGGTAATCATGGAGGATGTTCCATTATCGCCTGTCACTTGGGTAATCGCAAATGACTCATGTCGTCTGGACAATCCCTAGTGATGCGACATCGATTCAAATGATGTTGGTTGTGAACCAGTGACCATTGGATTCTTGGCTAATACTTAATTCTTTGTCTCATATTCATCATGTCGAATGGCCTTTTATAAATGCCTGAGATAATATGTTAGTAATCATGGGTGATTTCATACCTGTCATCTGGAGATATTGTCCAATGAGCTACTTAGAGATCGTTTTGATGAATCTGCTTTGTCGGCTAAGACAGGTGATGGCCAACCAATCAATTCTTGAATAGGAGAATGTGACACATCATTGCCTTTGTAACTCAAGTGTCATCTGGGGCGCTTGGTGATTCTTTGTATCAGCGGCTCGTGTTGTCGAGTGGGGTTTTATCATTGTGTATCAAGCTAAATTTTTGGCATCCATCATAAACATAGCTTGTGAGAATGGAAGAGTCTTGATGTCAGCTTACATCCTGTCGAATGGGAACTTGGAAATATGTGTTGCTTGTGTCGAATGAAGCTTCTGCCAAGCATTCTTTGTATCTCGTCGAATGTGGTTTTCAACCAAAACTGGGCATATATGCTTGTCGTGTCAATTGGAACCTCTGCCAAGTCGAGTAGGGCACTTACTCTTTGTATGCAGTTTTGTCGAATGGGCAGAATTTTGTTTTTGGTCGAGGCTGTTTCTGGTCTTTTGTGTTGCAACAGGCGATGTGGGACTCCAAAGAGGGAATTTTGGTTTGCTGAATTTTGTTTATGAATTTGCTATAGCTGACGTGGGTCAAGTGAATGGCTAAATTGGGCTTGTTTGGCTTTGGGCTTTTTGGTTTTGCTTGCAATATTAGGTGTGGTTTGGATTTTGTTTTACTCTTTCCTTGGCTCTCAGTGGAATTAATCGACGTGGGGCTTTTTGTTTAAAGTCTTTGTGATTACTTGTGGGTTTTTTTTGTTGCCTTGGGACCGATTATACTTATTGAAGTGGGCCGAATTCTGTCGAGTCGAAGGAGTCCCTATTGAGACGATTATTCTTGTTGATGTAGGGCGAATTGTGTGGAGCCGAAGATAGTGGGGCTCCTCTTGGTTTCACTCGGATTTAGGCCGATTTTGGTTAACCGAAGATGGTGGGGTTCTTATCTGCCAGATTGTCTCTCAGCCAGGTCCATCATTTCGGGTATTGAGCTTTGCTCAGTGTGGGCTGACTCTCTCGTGGTCCGCTCATGGCCATGAGGCAGAGAGCTTTCTTCACGACTTGCATGCATGTGTAGACTGATACTTCTAATGCCCAAGGCGAATATGGAGGCGCTTGACATCTTTTTTGTTGACCGATTGGCTTTCATGTCTTATGGAGGAATAATCCTTCAATGTAGTCTGGAGGGGAAGGTAGTCCTTTTTCGTAGTCTAACTGTCGTGTCGAATGGATCTTCAGCCAGTAGTTAATCATTCCTTCATTACGTGCCGATTGGAACCTTAGCCTCTAGCCAAGACTTCGTCCTTGTCGTGTCGAGTGAAATCTCTTACTCCGGCTAGAATTTCTACATTGTCGTCTGGAATGAAAGTCCAGCCATCTAGCTAGCATATTTTTCATTTCCATGTCAAATGTGATCTTCAATATTGGGGGTCGAGTGGTATATTTAGCAAGCGACAAGCTACATACATAATATGCCAACTGGGACATCCTCCTCAACATATTTATGTCGAGTGGGACATCCCTTACAAATTCTTTATCAAACATGGTAAATGTCGACTAAGCCATCCAAAATAATTACCCAGTTATAAATTTTAGTGTCGACTGGGACACCCATAGTGAGTCACACTATAAACTGTAATGCCAACTAGGACATCAATCAAAAGTCCCAAGCCACATTTTGATGTCGACTGGGACACCCATAGCTAGTATTATATTATAACATCTATTATAAGTCACATGCCTTAGTGATGTCGACTGAGACATTCTTAAAAAGTGTAAGCCATACCTGGTAAGGTGATCGGGATGTCCACGCCAAATCTTCATTCGGGTACTGCCGACTGGGATATCGCTTCATCATGTGAGGTAAATAGTAGGAAATATAGTTACATTGAAGGGAGGCGTCTTGCTCCTGATGTAGGTCCATGAATCTAAGGTCTAATGGAGTCTAGAGTTGATGAAACTCCATTCACGTAATCTTTCATGCCACCTGGAGGAGACGACAATCCTCTTTCGTAGTCTGAAGGGGATAATATTCTATCCATGCCATTTAGATTAGAAGGTAATCGCCCTAAGTAGTTTCGAATAGATTTCGACCTTGGAGAATACTTTTTGGTTGATTGGGTATGCCGGGAATTATGAGAGCATTCTCATGTCGACTGGAGGAAATGAATAGAATGGTCCAAGTGGTGGTCCATATATGTTGATTGAAGTAAATGGATTTTGGTAGTTTGACACCGGGTAGGTTTGACATAATTGCTCTTTTAATCTCTTTTATTTCTTTGCATATGGAGGATGGTGTTTGTTATGTTTGGTCGGTCGAGTAGATGTGTTGACTTCTTTCTTGATTTGATGGATGGTTTTCTTATGGCATACTGTTACTTGCCATATTTTTGAAGCTTCCAAGTGGTTGGATTGGACTTCTGCGCGATGACTTTCTGCCTCGCGTCTTTGGAGGATTGACGAAATGTGCTTCGATGTTTATAATTGTCTTTAGAAGATGGGTAATTAAATAATCATGAGATCTGGTGTTTGCTAGTCGTGTGACGCCACACGAGGAGAGGTCTTTGATAGGATCATAGATAGAGAGACCTTTGCATGTAGTGAATCGCTAAGTCCCCCCAGACGGCGCCAATTGTGGACGCTGGATTTCGCCGAGGTCCACAATCGAGAATTTGTAGTTGGGGGCGCTAGCGATCCTGCAAAGCAAAGGTAGAGTGAGCGGGAGTAGACTACCCACCGGTGTGGTGGGTGCCGGGGGCACTCCGACGCTCAAGTCAGTGATGGAGATGAGCTGAAAGTAATTGAAGAGCAAGGCTAGAGATTACGTTGATACTCGTGATCTGCCGTGAGGGCGGTTGATGTGAGATATTGAGAGCTATGGAGAGAATATGGTTGAGTTATCCGAGTCTTCCCACTTTTCTCGTAGACTTTTCTCCTCTTATATACACCCTCGGGAAATTGTTGTATTTATCACCTTTAATTACTCGTCCATTGGATGTTGGAAACCGTCGAGTTATGTGAGATGAGTCTGGACGTTTCGGATTGAAGTAACTGATCAGTCAATGGTTCGCTGGGTATGGATCTCTTTGTACGTGGGCCTGAGGATGTAGTCGGGTCTTTGGCCCAAATTTATTCTGGGTACTATCCGGAGGGATTGGGCTGCCATTGGTGTAAGGCCTGAAGCGAAAAGTCAATTTTACCCTTGGGCCCAAATTTGGCCCGTACAGTGACGGAGCCAATAAGTTCTTAAGGACAGAGATCATCTCGACTTGGACAACTCTGTATTCTTCATTTTCTGGTTTGTTTTAAAGACTTTCTGGTTTTAGGGTTTTATGCATCTAGATCTACTTTTGCTGTTTGATCTGTTTGTTTGCAAGTTTTATTACTGTTTGATAATACTAAATTCTACCAACAATCTTAAGAACTTATTGATATCGTGTTATTAAATAGTAATTTGCATGTTAGGGTTGAATATTTTCTGGAAAAATACGAACTGTGCATGAAAAACCCGTAGGGCGTTCGAAACGCCAACGCACGCGAAGGCTAAAAATTTGAATTCTCGTAAGAACGTTCGAACGCGTCTCTTCAAACGCACCTCGAACGCAAGCCTTCTGCCTTAGAACGTTCGAACGCATACTAAACGCAACTCGAACGCAAACTCTCTGGAATCATTCCGTTCGAACGCGTTCACGAACGCTATACGAACGTGAACTCTCTGGAATCATTCCGTTCGAACGCGTTATCAAACGCTACTCGAACGTGAACTCTCTGGAAACACATCGTTCGAACGCGTTATCAAACGCAACACGAAGCACCCACACTGGACAGTCTCGTTCGAACGTAGATACGAACGTGACACTAACGACTTTGTCCTGTAAGTATCATAAACTGCAAACTTTAATTAATATTAACTTGGTTAGTCATATACTGTAAACACATTAATCTTGGTAGTATAGATTTAAGTTATTATTAAGTTGTTCAATTATCACAAGCATACACATAGTGATAAAGTTGAAATTGATTGGTTGTTGCATAATTGGTTGAGAATTTAAAGTGTAATTTTGCACAAGTAATTCCATCCAATCTTGATTGACATTTATATATCTACACTTATCGTAATAATTGTGCTATTGGAAGAGTGTAAATCTGGGTTGTGAATTGCTAAAAGATCCTATTGGAAAAGGTGTTCGAAGAATATTCGTTCGTTCAATTTTCCTTAAGTATCTTTAGTTAAAATTCAATGACTTGTGTTTATTGGAACTTTCGTCCATTAGAACAACAAGTGACTACCTAGTACATCACTTTGAACAAGATCATTCGTTGATCGTTGTGCAATTCGTCTTTCGTAGACTGATTGAACTCTGTTGAATTTCCAGTTACAAATGGCTAGTGGAAATATCAAAGAATACCGGTCTCTTACGGAGAAAAGCCGGAGAAATTTGGTGGGGCAAATTTCAAACAGTGGCAGAGCAAAATGCTGTTCTACCTGACAACTCTCCAGTTGGCTAATTCCTCAAAGATCCTCCGGATCTTGTGGAGGGTGAATCTGAATTGGCCAAGGAAGAGCGAGAACAGACTTGGATGTCTGGAGACTTCTTAGAAGAACTACCTTTTGGGTGTCTTGACAATACCCTGTAAACGTGTACCAAGGCATGACTTCTGCGAAGGTTCTCTGGGAATCTCTCGAGAAGAAGTACAAAACCGAAGATGCCGGACAAAAGAAATTGTCGTGGGTAGGTTCCTGGACTACAAGATGGTAGATTCAAGGACGGTGATGTCTCAGTTGGGTGAACTGCAATTGATCATTCATGAAATACTGGATGAGGGAATGAAACTCTGTGAGATGTTTCAAGTTGCCGCTATAATTGAAAAGTTGCCTCAATCATGGAAGGACTTCATGGGCTATCTGCAACACAGAAAGAAGCAGATGAGCCTTGAAGACCTTGGAGTTTGATTGAAAATTGAACATGACAACATGATGTCCGAGAAGGCCAGCTACAAGACTATGAAGTCTAAGGCCAACATCTTTAAGGATGTAAAGGGTAGCAAGAAAAGAAAGAACAGTGAAGCTGATTCTCCCAAGCGAACAAGAAGTTCAATGGGAAGTGCTACAACTGTGAAAGAGCGGTCATATGACAAAGGACTGCAGAAACAAGTTATCTCAGGACAATGGCAGGAAAAATGAGGCCTGTGTCGCTGAAGATGAGCAGTTACCTGATGAGATTTCAGAAATGAATCTCTCAGCAGTGGTAACTGAAGCCAACTTGGTTGGGAATCCGAGAGAATGATGGGTAGACACTAGGGCTACTCGTCATATCTGTGCTGATAGCAAGATGTTTTCCTCGTATCAGAAAGGTCGATGGCGACGATCATCTGACAATGGGAAACTCGTCTACCTCTAGAGTGGTTGGACAAGGCACAGTAGTTCTGAAAATGATATCCGGAACGGAGCTTACATATAAGAATGTTTGCATGTTCCAGATATTCAGAAGAACTCGGTCTCGGTTTGTATTTGTTTCTGACAAGATTGTTTTGCCCCAAAATGATGTCTATGTAGGAAAATGATACCTCGCTGAGGGTCTTTTCAATGACTGTCAATTGTGCTATTAATAAAGCTGAAACTTCTGCTTATATTATTGAGTCACAAAATGTATGGCATGAAGGTTAGATTAGGACTATGACATTAAGACACATACACATACTAACGTACACCTTATGCCTACCTAAATTTGCATTGATAGCCAACATAAGTGTGAGGCATGTGTTGAAGTAAAAATACATAGAACATCATAGAACGAAGTTCTGAACCCTTGGAACTTGTACACATTGACGTATGTGACATGAATGTTGGCAAACAAGAGGCGGTAAAAAAGTACTTTGTCACTTTTATCGATGAAAGCACAAGATTCAGTTAAGTGTATTTGCTGAGGAGCATAGCTGAAGCTATTGAGAGCTTTATACACTGAGAACGAAGTTGCAAATCAACTTGGCAAGGAAATCAAAAGAATCGGGAGTGATAGAAGTGGTGAATACGTTTCATCATTCGGTGAATATTGTTCTGTGCACGGAATTATTTACGAAACCATTGCTCCGTATTCTCCTCAACAAATGGGATTGCTGAGTGCAAAGACCGAACGTTGAAGGAAATGATGAATGCCATGTTGACTAGTTCTGGTTTACCTCAGAACTTGTGGGGGAAAGCCCTGCTTTCCGCGAACTACGTTCTGAACAAGCTTCCTCACAGAAGATTGAACAGGATCAAGACACACCATATGAGTTGTGGAAAGGTTATGTACCTTCCTACAAATATCTGAAAATGTGGGGGTGTCTTGCCAATTGCCAAGGTGATGGCTCCTAAACCTAAGAAGGTGGAATAGGACCCAAAACTGTTGACTGGTATATTCTTCGGATATGCTTGCAACAGTAGTGCGTATCGATTCTTGGTACACAAGTATGAGATTCCTGACATCAATCTGAATGTGATGATTGAGTCAAGGAATGCAATATTTTTGAAGAGACATTTCATTGTAAGGAAAGACAAAGAAGAGAGTCTCTCAAAAAGAGCTGTTGATACTGTCAAGGACAGTGATCATGTTGACCAAGAGTCAGATCCGATTTTCTGACATATTTGTTAGAAAATGAGCCTCGAAGCTATAAAGAAGCAATGTCTTCTTTGGAGGCACCTATGTGGAAAGAGGCGATTATCAGTGAGATTGATTCAATCCAACAGAACCATACTTGGGAGTTGGTTGATCTTCCTCCAGGTTGTAAGCCACTGGGCTACAATTGGAAAGATGAAAATGGATGGATCAATAGATAAGTACAAGGCGAGGTTTGTCATAAAAGATTATAGACAAAGAGAAGGCTTTGTTTACTTTGACACCTATCCACCAGTGATTCGTATCACATCAGTAGAATGCTTATAGCTATAGCAGCTATATTTGGTCTTGAAATACATCAAAGGATGTAAAGACGTCATTCTTGAATGGTGAATTGGATGAAGAGACTTACATGAACAACCAGAAGGGTTTGATGTTCCTGGATAAGAACAGAAGGTGTGCAAACTTGTAAAATCCTTGTACGGATTAAAACAAGCACCTAGACAATGACATGAGAACATTGACAAAGAGATGTTATCAAGTGGGTTTAAAACCAATGAGTGTGATAAGTGGTGTACACCAAGTCAACTCAAAAAGGATATGTCATTGTATGTCTCTATGTAGACGATATGCTGATAATTGGTAATAATCATGTGTTGATTCAGTTTACCAAGAAAGTGTTAACCAGCAAATTTGATATGAAAGATTTGGGAGTAGCTAACCTAACTCTTCCTCTATCAAAGAATACTGGCTTAAGCATATCGCAATTAGAGTATTCAAGGATCATCAGAAGTCTGATGTATCTCACGAATTGCACACGAACTGATATCGCTCAAGCGAATAGGCTTAGCAGATATACTAGCAATCCAGGACATAACCACTGGAAAGTCATAGTAAGTGTTTTGAGGTATAAGAAACTTCAAAATATGGGCTACATTACGAGAGATATCCTGCTGTTCTAGAGGGATACATCGATGCTGGATATCTGATATAGTGGATTCCAAATCTACGGTTGGATGTTTTCACACTTGGTAATGCAGCTGTGTCATGGAAATCCTCGAGGCAAACATGTATTGCCCGGTCTACTATGGAATCAGAGTTCATAGCGTTAGACAAAACAGCGGAAGAAGCAGAATGGCTTAGAAACTTCCTGGAGGATTTCCTAGTTGGCCCAAACCGGTGCCAGCGATTAGCATACATTGTGATAGCCAATCGGCAATTGGGAGAGCCCAAAATACAATGTATAATGGTAAGTCTCGACACATACGTCGGAGACATAATACCATGCGTCAACTGCTCTCAAGTGGCATAATAACGATCGATTATGTCAGGTCGAAGGAAAACCTAGCGGATCCACTAACTAAAGGTTTACCTCGAGAGCAAGTTGAGAAGTCATCGAGGGGAATGGGCTTGAAGCCTATAATCTAAGAATTGTCACTGTGGAAACCCAACCTAGTTGACTGGAGATCCCAAGATCTAGGTTCAAAAGGGACAACAGAAACTTTGTGCAATTCAAAACAAGCACTGAAGAGTTTCGTACTCTTTCCCATTCCGATAATGACGCCGAGTGCTGTCTGTCATTGGTTAGGATAAGCTAAGGCTTTTAATGATCACTATATTAGGAGATGAGTCCTAATGGGGGTAAAGACAGATTACCTCTTCATAGTAGATCACCTATTTCAAGTAAGAAGTGAGGCCGCTTCCATGGGAACCTTTAAAGGCGGGTTACCCTAAAGTGCTTGATGAATCCAGGACCGTTGTTCAGGGCCAAAATGAACACAACCGTAGAACGGGAAAATGGTCGAATTAAAGCTGTGTGTTGGCAATTGTCTTGGTTTACATCAACGGCAGAACAGTTCAAGACTATGGGTCACTGGTTTGCCAAGTAAATCCGATTGTTATTCACTAGGAAAGGTTCAAGGCGAAAGCTACCTATTTCGATGCAGCTTTAGCTCACGGTATCTCTCTCACATGTCTGTATGAATATTTGAAGAATTGTGGGGGATTGTTGTAAATTCCTCAAAATTCATTAAATATGAGATGTATATGGATATGTATGTTATTGGAATTCCCTAGGGGTGTATGAGAGGTTGCAATCCTTGGAGGGTTGCAACCCACCCCAAGGGGTGCCCTATTGGCACCCCTCTATGCCTTATATAAGAAGGCTTTAATTCCAATATTAGATATGGAAAAAAAGACATATAAAGAAATACACCAACTTTAAAGGCATTTATGTTTTCCTTGTTTTGAGAGAGATTCACCATTGATTCCAAGTTCGTATACTTGTTAAGGAGTGCACCTTGAACAAGAAGAATCCAAGTAATCCTGGGAGAACGTTGGCAAAACGAATCCGTAAAGCACCCGTGACGGAGCCAATAAGTTCTTAAGGACAGAGATCATCTCGACTTGGACAACTCTGTATTCTTCATTTTCTGGTTTGTTTTAAAGACTTTCTGGTTTTAGGGTTTTATGCATCTAGATCTACTTTTGCTGTTTTGATCTGTTTGTTTGCAAGTTTTATTACTGTTTGATAATACTAAATTCTACCAACAGAAATGAAATAATATTGCTAAATTAAATAAGAGTATTATAAATAATTTAACATTTTAAACAAAAATCAAGTTCTTACTCCTAAAAGCCTAAATTTTGAGCTTTTGTTAGTAGAGACAAAATACATTTTTAAATCCTTAAAAACTCTACTTAAAATGTAACCAAACACCACCAAAATTTTTCAAAAGAGCTTTTGAAATTCAAAAAACTATTTTACATTTATTAGAAATCATACTAAATACACACTAAAATAGTAAATCCATTTTTTGAGGCAGTGATTGCACGATAGGTATGACTTGAATGAAAGTCACAATCAGATTACAAGTGGAGTCTAAATAATATGGTTCAAATAAATTTCACATGTTAGGATGACATGATATGGAATGGAACGAAATTTGTCAATTTTGATCTTAATCTTTCTGTTATTTTTTCGAAATAAAAATTCATATCAATTTCATCTCATATCTCGTGAAATTTCATCTTATTAAATTTTTTTGTCCCATCGCGTCCTATTTCCAAAACGAAATAAAAAATATATTTCAAATCATATCCAAATGAGACAAGACGAGAAAAATTACCAACCTGTTGCCAGGCCTAGAAATTTGAATATGTACTTAATCACAATATAGCCAAGCTCCTTTAGCCCACTATCCTTCAAAATCTTCATTGCCTCTGCAACCTCTCTCCAATGGCATTTGAAGCATACAAGTTTGACAATAGAACATAAGGGAAATGTTATATTTCACATACTTAATTTAACCTAAAACATAATCTGAGAATTGAGAATTATCTTATTCTTCATAAATCAATATTACTTCTCCGTTAATGTGGATTTCTTCAATATTTTCTCTCACGTGTAAACTACTTGTTTACTTGATCTGTATCAAGTGGACAAATAATGTGAACCCACTTATATATGAGATTGATTATGATATTATATTAAAATTCATGATTCTGACTTAACCTAAAAACTCACATAGGCTTGTTTTTTCTCCATAGAATGGAAGTAAATCAACTAAAAACACCTAATGAGAAATATTGTAAGTGGATGATTGGGCTTCGGTTTTAGACCAAACTTGCTACCAATTTTAGCCCAAAACTTCTTGGACCTACATAACAAATCTTGCAAGTGAAAAATCGTTCTTTGTTCATGGAAGGGATACTATTGAGCCTCCATTGTAACTGTGAATATATATATATATATATATATATATATATATATATATATATATATATATATTATATATATATATATATATTTTTAATCGTTGGAAACCCATTCGTCAAATTATTTTTTTTTAGGCTTAAACGAAACAGATAAAATCTCCAGTTATCTTAAACTCTTAGAAGAAACGTATTTATTAGATTCAAACCCATAATCTTAATATGAGATCTTAAACCCTACACCAGTCCGTTGAGCACGTAAAAGGGAACATGAAAAAGAACAAATAACACAAAATCCCTAAATTACGGTATGATTTGATTGATCAGACGGTGGAAATCCCTAACAACCATGCATCAGTTTCAAAGAAGTGATGATGATCATGATTCATCAAATCCTAAAAGCTAAAAAGCAAAAAAAAAAAAAAAAGATGGGATAATAGAGGATGATTTTGTTTCCATCAATCAACAAAAAGTCCAAATTTTTTCCCACGTTGACTATTATTACCTTTAGTTCACTTTTTTAACATAAAGATCAGTGCTAGTCATTTTCATCAATTTACCCACCAATTATGGGATTATTTATGATTTCCCATTAAGTCAAAATTCAATCAATAAAGTAGCCACTTGTAAAACTTCTTTTTTTTTTATCTTTATTTTAACAAGCTTAATAGTGAGAGTGCATTGAATTTTTAGTAGATATTTATAGGATAATATATATTTTTTTGTGATATTTTTGTTTCAAGTAATTGTATATTTTAACCTCTCTCCAAAATATATAATTTTTTTTTTTTATGACCCGGAAATCACCTAGACCGAACTCTTCGGGCTCAACCCAGCTACGCAAACCGGGAGCCCAACGCACCACATATACAACTATTTGAAACATGAATATCACTAAAAAAATATCCCACCGAATATCCAATTCTAATTTGTTAGAAATTTTTGTCAATGTTGCATAGTTGCATTCCACTTCGATATAACACTTTGAATTCTAAGTTCATTTATACAATGTGTAGTGTGAATTATTCTTCTCTCCTTGAGAAAAATTGTTTGTCACAAAAGCTTTAATTGATAGACAATAATTTAAAATTTATATTAAAGCACCTTTTATATACGTGAAAGTTTAAGGTCAAATGGGTTTCAAGAGACCAAAGATAGAAGCTAATAAATTGACTAGAATTGCAATAAAAGTATGCAAATAGGTCAAAATTGAAACAAAAATTAATTGATACAGAATTAGCGCATGAGAGTTTAATCACAAATCTTGAGGATTTATTATTGTGTCGGAGAAATCATTTTTTTTTTTTTTGGAAACGATGGAAACCCCGCCACCAAACCACATATTATGGGCCGCGACGCAGGTAAAACCACCGGCTGTCCCAGACTCTTACAAGAAATGCACCCCCTGGATTCGAACCCAGAACCTCAATGTGAGATCCTGAACCCTACACCACCAAGCCACACCCATTGGGGACTCATGTTAATCGATATAGATTCAATAATAATAATATTAAAGATAAATCTTAACCGTCCTCGCAGATACATGAATACAAACTTCAGGACGCTTAGCCTCAAACCAAATGACTAATACTTCATTGATTTTTCTCCTATTTTTACCTGTAATTTATTAACCAATTTTTATTAATAATTATTGATTAAAGATATACGGATTTGACTAGTCCCTCAACCACCGCAAATTATATTAGTGCCGGGTGTATATTCACATCTCTCTCACAGGCATGAGGGCCCAATCCAATAACTATGCGAGGGCCCGCCTGCTGTGAGAGAATGACTGTAGATAACAATTATTACAATTATTACACGGTAATTGGGAAATCCGAAT
Organism: Zanthoxylum bungeanum; assembly: GCA_019454045.1. Taxonomy (NCBI): domain Eukaryota; kingdom Viridiplantae; phylum Streptophyta; class Magnoliopsida; order Sapindales; family Rutaceae; genus Zanthoxylum; species Zanthoxylum bungeanum. The sequence continues at coordinate 35,180 of SKCR01036681.1, forward strand.
ATGACAAAATTACAATTATAATTATTATCCTCGGAGCAGACCCTAACGGCAGACCCTGAAAGCGGAGGCGGCAGGCAGGGACTGATGAGCAGAGGCAGAGGCAGATGGCAGAGGCTGAAGGCAGATGCTGATGCTGAGGCAGAGGCTGTTGGCAGATGCTGAGTCAGGCAGAGGCAGAGCTGAAGCTGAGGCAGAGGCTGTTGGCAGAGATGCTGAGGCAGAAGAGGCTGAAGCAGATGCTGAGTCAGGCAGAGGCTGAAGATGAAGCTGAGGCGAAGCTGAAGCTGAGGCAGAGGCTGTTGGCAGATGCTGATGCTGAGGCAGAGGATGAAGCTGAAGCTGAGGCAAATCAGAACTTTCCCGAGGCTTGTTGTAAAAAACAACAATATCCTTAAAACAAATTCGTCCCCTACCGTAGGTGCAGTAGAACGTGAGACGATTGTTTCCCAGGATACAACGGAAACGTACGAGAAAGGGCACCACCAGACTCGTATCCAACGAACCACAAAGTGTTTGAACTCTCCTTTTAACAAAACAAAGAAAATGATCTTTCGTGTGTGTGCTATGTCTTTCTCTATTTTCTATTTCATATTTGAAAACAAGAACTGATGTTGTTTATATAGGAAAAGAAAAACACATCTCAATTAATAGAAATTAACTTGCCAATTAAATTTCATAATGGGAGATGTTACACATTGTTGTAACCACTAAGCTAATTAAATTAGCACTAATGGAAATTAAACTATATAACCACCAAGCTAATTAGATTAGCACTTATGGAGATTAAACTTTGTAACCACCAAGCTAATTAAATTAGCTGTTATGGAATTACAAAAGGCTTGAAAATTGTGAACTTTGAGCAACAATTTCTCATTCACCCAAGCACCATTTTAAGCATATGAATATACCATTTCGAAGTACTCACGGAGGAGTATCCGAATCATTCAATAACAACCACTAACACGAAGTGGACCATGCTTAAAATTGAGCCTCAAAATGCTTATAAATAAGCATTTTTCCAACAATCCCCCACATGAATGAAATTGGCGAAAAACGTCGAATAAAATTATTTTTATAAAACATTTTATTTTGACCTAGAAGAGTTCAACGGTTCAACACCTGCATAGGATAGGTAGGCCACAGCCTTTGAACCTTCCCTTGTGAAAATATATCTCATTACTGGCTGACAGTTGACGCGATGTCATTGAACTGTACTGCCGTTCATGTAATTGGAGAACACATATCACACAGATATTTTACCTACACATTTGAGTTCTCATTATTATGTTCATTTTGGCCATGAACATCTACCTGGTTCTGCAAGAGTTTCTAAAATTGTGCCCCGTACAATTCCCTTTGAAGCGGCCCCACTTCTCTCTCACATAGGTGATTTCTTATTTAAGAGTATCTCGTAATACTCTGCTCGGATTCCCGACGCATAAGAATCATTAAAAGCTTTTGCTTAACCTCTATCCATACGAGCATCACTGTTTCATTTCATCATAGGAATGGACTAGAGGGTAACCCCCCACAGTGATCCAATTATGTCTTTTACGAGTAGGTTGTCCCATTGAACCTAGATCTTGGGATCTCCAGTCAACAAGGTTGGGTTTTCCTTCGTAATAAACATTTATCTAATGGGCTTCAGTCCCATTCCCCTCGATGATTTCACAACTAACTCTCTATTTAACCCTTTGGTTAGCGGATCCGCAATGTTATCCTTTGACTTTACATAGTCAATCGAAATAACTCCAGTAGAGAGTAATTGTCTAACGGTATTGTGTCTACGACGAATATGTCTAGACTTACCATTATACATATTGTTATGTGCCCTTCCAATTGCAGATTGACTATCGCAATGAATGCAAATTGCTGGCACTGGCTTAGGCCAACTTGGAATATCCTCTAGAAAATTTCGAAGCCATTCTGCTTCTTCAGCACACTTGTCTAATGCAATGAATTCTGATTCCATTGTAGATCTGGCTATCACAGTCTGTTTGGAGGATTTCCATGATATAGCTGCACCTGCTAGTGTAAACACATAACCACTAGTAGACTTTGAGTCTTTCATGTCAGATATCCAATTAGCATCACTGTATCCTTCGACTACAGCTGGATATCTATGATAGTGCAACCCATAATTACGAGTAAAACGTAAGTACCTAAGTACTCTCACTATTGCTTTCCAGTGATCAACCCCTGGATTACTCGTATATCTGCTGAGCTTGTTTACTGTACAGGCTATATCAGGCCTTGTACAACTCGATAGATACATCAAACTCCCGATCACTCTAGAGTATTCTACTTGAGATATACCATCTCCCCTATTCTTTGATAGGTGTAAACTCACATCTAAAGGAGTTCTAGCCACAGCTGAATCATCATTGTTGAATTTACCAAGAATTTTGTCCACATAGTGCGACTGATCAAGAATAAGTCCATCTGGACTTCTCGAGATCTTTATTCCCAGAATGACATCTGCAAGACCCATGTCTTTCATGTCAAACTTGGATTTCAGCATATTCTTGGTAGATTTCACCATTTTGACATTACTCCCGACAATCAGTATGTCATCAACGTAGAGACATAAAATGACATAGCCAACTTCTGTCTCTCTGACATAAATGCATTTATCACATTCATTGATTTTGAAACCATTTGCCAACATGGTGTCATCAAACTTTTTATGCCACTGTTTCGGGGCTTGTTTCAATCCATACAAGGATTTAACTAACTTACAGACTTTCTTTTCTTGTCCTGGAGCTATAAAGCCTTCAGGTTGTTCCATGTAGATTTCTTCATCTAAATCTCCATTCAGAAAGGCTGTTTTCACATCCATCTGATGTACCTCAAGATTGCGCAAAGCTGCAATCGCTAGTATCATCCTTATGGAATTTATTCTCGTTACAGGAGAATAAGTATCAAAGTAATCAAGACCTTCACGTTGTCTATAACCTTTAATTACAAGTCTTGCTTTGTACTTGTCAATTGATCCATCTGCCTTTATTTTCCTTTTGAAAATCCACTTGGACCCTAAAGGTTACATCCTGGAGGAAGATTCACTAACTCCCAGGTGTGATTTTGTAAGATGGATTCAATTTCACTATTGATGGCATCTTTCCACAAGGCACCATCAGCTGACCTTACAGCTTCGTTATAGCTTTGAGGATCATTCTCTAGCAAAATGTCAGTCAGAAAATCTGGACCAAATGATTTTTCCGTTCTAGCTCTTTTGCTACGTCTTAGTTCAGGTTCAACAACTTGTTGATCCTCTGGAACATTAATTTGTTCTCGGTCCTGACTATCTTCAATGATAGTCTCATGTGCCCGTTTGTGCACATCTGAATTCGAATTAGTTTTACAAGGAAAAACGTATTCGAAAAAAGATGCATTCCTCGATTCCATTATCGTATTCTTGTGAATATCTGGTACATTAGACTCATGCACAAGAAATCGATAAGCATTACTGTTATGTGCATATCCTATGAAAATGCAATCAACAGTTTTTGGTCCTATCTTCACCTTTTTAGGTGGAGGAATGACTACCTTGGCAAGACACCCCCACACTCGAGGAATTTATAGGAAGGTACTCTTCCTTTCCACATTTCATAAGGAGTTTTCCCTGCTTCTTTCCGTGGTACCTTATTTAAAAGGTAATTAGCTGATAAGACAGCTTCTCCCCACATAGTCTGAGGTAAGCCAGAGCTGATTAACATAGCGTTCATCATCTCTTTCAAGGTACGATTCTTACGTTCCGCAATCCCATTGGATTGAGGCGAATAAGGAGCTGTGGTTTGATGTATGATTCCATTTTGTTCACAAAGTGATTCAAAAGGGAAAACATACTCACCACCACGATCACTTCTTAACTCCTTAATTCTTTTATTCAGTTGGTTCTCAACTTCATTCTTATAGAGAACAAATTTCTCTATAGCTTCGTCCTTGCTTTTCATTAAATACACATAGCAAAATCTTGTGCAATCATCAATAAAGGTAATAAAATATTTATTACCGCCTCTCGATTGTATTGAATTAAAATCACATACATCGGTATGAATTAGATCAAGTGGTTCAGAGTTTCTTTCAATACTATGAAAAGATGATCTTGTTAGTTTTGCCTCAACACAAGTATCACACTTATGTTTGTTATCAATTTTAAAATTGGGAATATGATTCATGTTAATTAACTTTCGCAATGAATTAAAATTAACATGTCCTAATCTACCATGCCAAAGATTAGAATACTCAACAATATAAGCAGAAGAACTAGCTTTATTGATATTTTTGGGTTTAACAACCATTACATTGAGCTTAAAAAGCCCATCAGTTACATACCCTTTTCCCACATACATCCCATTTTTAGTCAAAACTACTTTATCAGACTCGAACACCATCCGGAATCCATGCTTGTTCAGAAGCGATCCAGACACAAGATTCTTCCGTATTTCAGGTACATACAGAACATTGTTCAGAGTCAACTCTTTCCCAGAGGTCATCTTCAGAATCACCTTTCCTTGACCTTCTATCTCAGATGTTGCTGAATTTCCCATGTATATCTTTTCCCCATTTTCAGCAGGCTCAAATGAAGAAAACATGCTCTTGTCTGAGCATACATGTCGAGTGGCACCAGTATCAATCCACCACTCTCTTGGGTTAGAACCCACCAGATTCACCTCAGAAACCACAGCAGAAAGGTTAATGTCTGAAACATCTTGAGTCATGTTTTCTAGCACATTAGCTTCTTGTTTCTTTTTCTTCTTCGGCAGTCTGCACTCAGAAGACTTGTGACCCATTTTGTCACAGTTGAAGCATTTTCCTTGAAATTTTGATTTCTTGGAAACTCCTCCTTTAGGGCCCATCTTTGACCCTTTGTTCTTGAGGTTCTTGTTCTTATGGCCATGTTCGACAACATTTGCTTTGGCCTCATGAGTCATTCCTCTCTTTTCAGAAACTCGGTTATCTTCCTCAATTCTTAGCTTAAGAACCAAGTCTTCAATGCTCATTCTTTTCGCTTATGCTTTAAATAATTCTTGAAATCTTTCCAACCAGGTGGTAGTTTCTCAATTATCGAGGCTACTTGGAAGGTTTCACTTAAACTCATCCCCTCAGCATGAATTTCTGCTAGAATAATCTGCAGTTCTTGTACTTGGCTTATCACAGTTTTGGAATCAATCATTTTAAACTCTAGGAAACGGCCTACGACAAATTTCTTAGTACCGGCATCCTCAGTTTTATATTTTCGATCTAAAGATTCCCAAAGCCCTTTAGCTGTTTTCATTCCAGCGTACACACTGTACAAGGAATCACTTAGCCCATTCAGCACATAATTCCGACATAGGAATTCAGAATGTTTCCAAGCTTCAATGGCACTGATGACTTGGATATCAATCTCACCCTCTTTGGGTACATGAGCATCTTCCTTTAGAAACCTCGCAAGGTTCAACGTGGTCAGGTAGAAGAACATTTTCTGTTGCCACCTTTTGAAATTCTGACCACTGAATTTTTCAGGTTTTTCCGCAGCAGGATTGACATGGCTCACATGTCCAACAGGTTGTCTAGCCATTGAGGCAGAAATACCTTGGCCAGCCACAACGGCTGCCATATTAAGCCCAGAGGCTGATGCAAGTTGGCCAGCCGAAGGGGCTGCCACTGCACTTTGGTCAGCCACGGGGGCTGCCACAACATTCTGGCCAGCCGAAGAGGCTGCCATATTCGGATCTACTGTGTTTGGACTGATTTCCATATCCACAGAGTCGAATTTGTTTTAAGACTGTAGATAACAATTATTACAATTATTACACGGTAATTGGGAAATCCGAATATGACAAAATTACAATTATAATTATTATCCTCGGAGCAGACCCTAACGGCAGACCCTGAAAGCGGAGGCAGGGACTGATGAGCAGAGGCAGAGGCAGATGGCAGAGGCTGAAAGCAGATGCTGATGCTGAGGCAGAGGCTGTTGGCAGAGGCTGAGTCAGGCAGAGGCAGAAGCTGAAGCTGAGGCAGAGGCTGTTGGCAGATGCTGAGGCAGAGGCTGACAGCAGATGCTGAGTCAGGCAGAGGCAAAGATGAAGCTGAGGCTGAAGCTGAGCTGAGGCTGAGGCTGTTGGCAGATGCTGATGCTGAGGCAGAGGATGAAGCTGAGGCAAATCAGAACTTTCCCGAGGCTTGTTGTAAAACAACAATATCCTTAAAACAAATTCGTCCCCTACCGTAGGTGCAGTAGAACGTGAGACGATTGTTTCCCAGGATACAACGGAAACGTACGAGAAAGGGCACCACCAGACTCGTATCCAACGAACCACAAAGTGTTTGAACTCTCCTTTTAACAAAACAAAGAAAATGATCTTTCGTGTGTGTGCTATGTCTTTCTCTATTTTCTATTTCATATTTTGAAAACAAGAACTGATGTTGTTTATATAGGAAAAGAAAAACACATCTCAATTAATAGAAATTAACTTGCCAATTAAATTTCATAATGGGAGATGTTACACATTGTTGTAACCACTAAGCTAATTAAATTAGCACTAATGGAAATTAAACTATATAACCACCAAGCTAATTAGATTAGCACTTATGGAGATTAAACTTTGTAACCACCAAGCTAATTAAATTAGCTGTTATGGAATTACAAAAGGCTTGAAAATTGTGAACTTTGAGCAACAATTTCTCATTCACCCAAGCACCATTTTAAGCATATGAATATACCATTTCGAAGTACTCACGGAGGAGTATCCGAATCATTCAATAACAACCACTAACACGAAGTGGACCATGCTTAAAATTGAGCCTCAAAATGCTTATAAATAAGCATTTTTCCAACAATGACATATACACCTGGTACATGATATAACACCATCCTCCAACCACAAAGTCTTCACACACAATAACAACTACAACAATTTTAATTTATAAATGAATTTGATAAAAAATCAAAAGCATAACATAATAAATAAATCAGACAAATTATTAAAAATGGATTATGTGCCATATTCTGTAGCAACATACCAATTTTTTTATTTTTTATTTTATAAAAAAAAAATTACGAATTAGTTTGCAAGTTATTCGTTATTCTAAATTAAAACAACTAAGAACTTATTAAAACTCTCTTACCAACTAAGTTAAACTGTTTAAGAAAAGAAACAATTTTGACTATTTATTTCATTTTTCCCAATCTGGATCAATCATCTCAAATTCTCAATCAACCGAGATTTGGGAATCTTACTATTTGGTTCGAAATTCCGGATTATTTTTTCCTATTTATTCAAAATATAAGTCAGTATTTGAGATTATTATTCTTCTTGAATCACATTCAAAATGGAACAGGATAAGATGAGCTTGAAATATGATATCCCGATAGCTATTCATGCCTTAAGAACAAAATTTTTATAAAAAATCCCACGTGCGAGGTTTCGTTTAGTTTTAAAATATTAGTGGGTCTCGCTTAATTTCACCAAACATTATAGGTTTTTGTTTATTTCTCTCATTGGTTTCAAAGATATTTTTAAATGTGTAATATCATATTTTTAAAAATTTTAAAATAAACACCTTTAAAATTTACCATATCAAAAATATCCATGTGTCAAATCTAGTTCAATTGTTTAATTTTTTATTTATAACGAATAATCTTCTTGAATACCATACTAAATAATAAATAATTTTAAATCTCGATCAGAATTTAAATTTTATACTATCCCTAATTGCTACCGACATGCAATACACTAACCAAAATCCAAAACATACATAATAATACAAAGAAGTTAGGCATCAATTTCATAAAATTAGTGTAACTTTTTTGTGATGTATGGGATTCTTGAAAATCATTATCGGCCACTGAAATGGTCATACCTAATCAAGTCACATGTGGTGTATAAACCACACACAATTATAATGGGGCAATCTTCATATATTTTTATGGGACGTGATTTAGTGGTGTATGATTTATGATTTGATCTTCAATTTTGGGTTCGAATATAAAAAAATACGTTACTTATAAGAGCCTAAAACATGTAATGATTTTACATATTCCACTTAAATCCAGAAGGGATGATTTGAAAGCAAAATTTCAACGAATTTTTTTTTTTGAAAGACCCTTGAGTTTCACTCCATTATATATAATATATATACTAGTTTTTGCCCATGCCTACGGCACGGTGTTACAGTATTTGACCCGTGCCTACGGCACGGTGTTACAGTATTTGCTCGTGCCTACGGCACGGTGTTACATAATTAAATGATTTTATTTTTTAATTAAATGATGTCCGTGCCAACGGCACGGTGTTACAGTATTTGGCATTGCCTACGGCACAATGTTACAGTATTTGCCCGTGCCAACGGCACGGTGTTACAGAATTAAATGATTTTATTTTTTAATTAAATGATTTTATTTTAACTTTCTATTTTTTAATTTGAAAATTTGAATTTTTTTTACCATTTCCATCAATCAATTCACTTTCTTTCCTCCAATTACCAATGAAATGATCTGGGCCGTCAATTAAGCCATATAAAGAGAGCCGTTGGATACACTCTCTTTCCTCCAACATCATTCTCCTTACCGCTTCGTTGTAGCTTTGAGGATCATTCTCTAACAAGAATGTCAGAAAATCTGGACCAAATGATTTTTCCGTTCTAGCTCTTTTGCTACGTCTTAGTTCAGGTTCAACAACTTGTTGATCCTCTGGAACATTAATTTGTTCTCGGTCCTGACTATCTTCAATGATAGTCTCATGTGCCCTTTTGTGCACATCTGAATTCGAATTAGTTTTACAAGGAAAAACGTATTCGAAAAAAGATGCATTCATCGATTCCATTATCGTATTCTTGTGAATATCTGGTACATTAGACTCATGCACAAGAAATCGATAAGCATTACTGTTATGTGCATATCCTATGAAAATGCAATCAACAGTTTTTGGTCCTATCTTCACCTTTTTAGGTGGAGGAATGACTACCTTGGCAAGACACCCCCACACTCGAAGGAATTTATAGGAAGGTACCATTCCTTTCCACATTTCATAAGGAGTTTTCACTGCTTCTTTCCGTGGTACCTTATTTAAAAGGTAATTAGCTGATAAGACAGCTTCTCCCCACATAGTCTGAGGTAAGCCAGAACTGATTAACATAGCGTTCATCATCTCTTTCAAGGTACGATTCTTACGTTCCGCAATCCCATTGGATTGAGGCGAATAAGGAGCTGTGGTTTGATGTATGATTCCATTTTGTTCACAAAGTGATTCAAAAGGGAAAACATACTCACCACCACGATCACTTCTTAACTCCTTAATTTTTTTATTCAGTTGGTTCTCAACTTCATTCTTATAGAGAACAAATTTCTCTATAGCTTCGTCCTTGCTTTTCATTAAATACACATAGCAAAATCTTGTGCAATCATCAATAAAGGTAATAAAATATTTATTACCGCCTCTCGATTGTATTGAATTAAAATCACATACATCGGTATGAATTAGATCAAGTGGTTCAGAGTTTCTTTCAATACTATGAAAAGATGATCTTGTTAGTTTTGCCTCAACACAAGTATCACACTTATGTTTGTTATCAATTTTAAAATTGGGAATATGATTCATGTTAATTAACTTTCGCAATGAATTAAAATTAACATGTCCTAATCTACCATGCCAAAGATTAGAATACTCAACAATATAAGCAGAAGAACTAGCTTTATTGATATTTTTGGGTTTAACAACCATTACATTGAGCTTAAAAAGCCCATCAGTTACATACCATTTTCCCACATACATCCCATTTTTAGTCAAAACTACTTTATCAGACTCGAACACCATCCGGAATCCATGCTTGTTCAGAAGCGATCCAGACACAAGATTCTTCCGTATTTCAGGTACATACAGAACATTGTTCAGAGTCAACTCTTTCCCAGAGGTCATCTTCAGAATCACCTTTCCTTGACCTTCTATCTCAGATGTTGCTGAATTTCCCATGTATATCTTTTCCCCATTTTCAGCAGGCTCAAATGAAGAAAACATGCTCTTGTCTGAGCATACATGTCGAGTGGCACCAGTATCAATCCACCACTCTCTTGGGTTAGAACCCACCAGATTCACCTCAGAAACCACATCAGAAAGGTTAATGTCTGAAACATCTTGAGTCATGTTTTCTAGCACATTAGCTTCTTGTTTCTTTTTCTTCTTCGGCAGTCTGCATTCAGAAGACTTGTGACCATTTTGTCACAGTTGAAGCATTTTCCTTGAAATTTTGATTTCTTGGAAACTCCTCCTTTAGGGCCCATCTTTGACCCTTTGTTCTTGAGGTTCTTGTTCTTATGGCCATGTTCGACAACATTTGCTTTAGCCTCATGAGTCATTCCTCTCTTTTCAGAAACTCGGTTATCTTCCTCAATTCTTAGCTTAAGAACCAAGTCTTCAATGCTCATTTCTTTTCGCTTATGCTTTAAATAATTCTTGAACTCTTTCCAACAGGTGGTAGTTTCTCAATTATCGAGGCTACTTGGAAGGTTTCACTTAAACTCATCCCCTCAGCATGAATTTCTGCTAGAATAATCTGCAGTTCTTGTACTTGGCTTATCACAGTTTTGGAAATCATTTTAAACTCTAGGAAACGGCCTACGACAAATTTCTTAGTACCGGCATCCTCAGTTTTATATTTTCGATCTAAAGATTCCCAAAGCCCTTGAGCTGTTTTCATTCCAGCGTACACACTGTACAAGGAATCACTTAGCCCATTCAGCACATAATTCCGACATAGGAATTCAGAATGTTTCCAAGCTTCAATGGCACTGATGACTTGGATATCAATCTCACCCTCTTTGGGTACATGAGCATCTTCCTTTAGAAACCTCACAAGGTTCAACGTGGTCAGGTAGAAGAACATTTTCTGTTGCCACCTTTTGAAATTCTGACCACTGAATTTTTCAGATTTTTCCGCAGCATGATTGACATGGCTCACATGTCCAACATGTTGTCTAGCCATTGAGGCAGAAATACCTTGGCCAGCCACAACGGCTGCCATATTAAGCCCAGAGGCTGATGCAAGTTGGCCAGCCGAAGGGGCTGCCACTGCACTTTGGTCAGCCACGGGGGCTGCCACAACATTCTGGCCAGCCGAAGAGGCTGCCATATTCGGATCTACTGTGTTTGGACTGATTTCCATATCCACAGAGTCGAATATTTGTTTTAAGACTATAATAACATATTACAATTATTACAATTATTACACGCAATTGGGAAATCCGAATATGACAAAATTACAATTATAATTATTCCTCGGAGCAGACCCTAACGGCAGACCCTGAAAGCGGAGGCAGGGACTGATGAGCAGAGGCAGAGGCAGATGGCAGAGGCTGAAAGCAGATGCTGATGCTGAGGCAGAGGCTGTTGGCAGATGCTGAGTCAGGCAGAGGCAGAAGCTGAAGCTGAGGCAGAGGCTGTTGGCAGATGCTGAGGCAGAGGCTGACAGCAGATGCTGAGTCAGGCAGAGGCAGAAGATGAAGCTGAGGCTGAAGCTGAAGCTGAGGCGGAGGCTGTTGGCAGATGCTGATGCTGAGGCAGAGGATGAAGCTGAGGCAAATCAGAACTTTCCCGAGGCTTGTTGTAAAACAACAATATCCTTAAAACAAATTCGTCCCCTACCGTAGGTGCAGTAGAACGTGAGACGATTGTTTCCCATGATACAACGGAAACGTACGAGAAAGGGCACCACCAGACTCGTATCCAACGAACCACAAAGTGTTTGAACTCTCCTTTTAACAAAACAAAGAAAATGATCTTTCGTGTGTGTGCTATATCTTTCTCTATTTTCTATTTCATATTTTGAAAACAAGAACTGATGTTGTTTATATAGGAAAAGAAAAACACATCTCAATTAATATAAATTAACTTGCCAATTAAATTTCATAATGGGAGATGTTACACATTGTTGTAACCACTAAGCTAATTAAATTAGCACTAATGGAAATTAAACTATATAACCACCAAGCTAATTAGATTAGCACTTATGGAGATTAAACTTTGTAACCACCAAGCTTTAAATTAGCTGTTATGGAATTACAAAAGGCTTGAAAATTGTGAACTTTGAGTAACAATTTCTCATTCACCCAAGCACCATTTTAAGCATATGAATATACCATTTCGAAGTACTCACGGAGGAGTATCCGAATCATTCAATAACAACCACTAACACGAAGTGGACCATGCTTAAAATTGAGCCTCAAAATGCTTATAAATAAGCATTTTTCCAACAATGACATATACACCTGGTACATGATATACCACCTCCTCCAACCACAAAGTCTTCAACCACAATAACACTACAAGTTTTATTATTAAATGAATTTGATATAAAAATCAAAAGCATAACAATAATAAATAATCAGACCAATTATTAAGGGATTATGTGCCAATAATTCTGTAGCAACATACCAATTTTTATTTTTTTTTTATAAAAAAAAAATTACGAATTAGTTTGCAAGTTTATTCGTTATTCTAAATTAAAACAACTAAGAACTTATTAAACTCTCTACAACTAAGTTTAACTGTTTTAGACAAATTTTGACTATTTATTTCATTTTTTCCCAATCTGGATCAATCATCTCAAATTCTCAATCAACCGAGATTTGGGAATCTTAACTATTTGGTTCGAAATTCCGGATTATTTTTCCTATTTATTCAAAATATAAGTCAGTATTTGAGATTATTATTCTTCTTGAATCACATTCAAAATGGAACAGGATAAGATGAGCTTGAAAATATGATTCCCGATAGCTATTCATGCCTTAAGAACAAAAATTTTTATAAAAAATCCCACGTGCGAGGTTTCGTTTAGTTTTAAAATATTAGTGGGTCTCGCTTAATTTCACCAAACATTATAGGTTTTTGTTTATTTCTCCATTGGTTTCAAAGATATTTTTAAATGTGTAATATCATATTTTTAAAATTTTAAAATAAACACCTTTAAAATTTACCATATCAAAATATCCATGTGTCAAATCTCAGTTTAATTTTTTATTTATAACGAATAATCTTCTTGAATACCATACTAAATAATAAATAATTTTAAATCTCGATCAGAATTTAAAATTTTATACTATCCCTAATTGCTACCGACATGCAATACACTAACCAAAATCCAAAACATACATAATAATACAAAGAAGTTAGGCATCAATTTCATAAAATTAGTGTAACTTTTTTGTGATGTATGGGATTCTTGAAAATCATTATCGGCCACTGAAATGGTCATACCTAATCAGTCACATGTGGTGTATAAACCACACACAATTATAATGGGGCAATCTTCATATATTTTTATGGGACGTGATTTAGTGGTGTATGATTTATGATTTGATCTTCAAATTTTGGGTTCGAATATAAAAAAATACGTTACTTATAAGAGCCTAAAACATGTAATGATTTTACATATTCCACTTAAATCCAGAAGGGATGATTTGAAAGCAAAATTTCAACGAATTTTTTTTTTTGAAAGACCCTTGAGTTTCACTCCATTATCATATATATATATATACTAGTTTTGCCCATGCCTACGGCACGGTGTTTACAGTATTTGACCCGTGCCTACGGCACGGTGTTACAGTATTTGCTCGTGCCTACGGCACGGTGTTACATAATTAAATGATTTTATTTTTTAATTAATTGATGTCCGTGCCAACGGCACGGTGTTACAGTATTTGGCATTGCCTACGGCACAATGTTACAGTATTTGCCCGTGCCAACGGCACGGTGTTACGAATTAAATGATTTTATTTTTTAATTAAATGATTTTATTTTAACTTTCTATTTTTTAATTTGAAAATTTGAATTTTTTTTACCATTTCCATCAATCAATTCACTTTCTTTCCTCCAATTACCAATGAAATGATCTGGCCGTCAATAAGCCATATAAAGAGAGCCGTTGGATACACTCACTCTTCCTCCAACATCATTCTCCCTTACCGCTTCGTTGTAGCTTTGAGGATCATTCTCTAACAAGAATGTCAGAAAATCTGGACCAAATGATTTTTCCGTTCTAGCTCTTTTCCTACGTCTTAGTTCAGTTTCAACAACTTGTTGATCCTCTGGAACATTAATTTGTTCTCGGTCCTGACTATCTTCAATGATAGTCTCATGTGCCCTTTTGTGCACATCTGAATTCGAATTAGTTTTACAAGGAAAAACGTATTCGAAAAAAGATGCATTCATCGATTCCATTATCGTATTCTTGTGAATATCTGGTACATTAGACTCATGCACAAGAAATCGATAAGCATTACTGTTATGTGCATATCCTATGAAAATGCAATCAACAGTTTTTGGTCCTATCTTCACCTTTTTAGGTGGAGGAATGACTACCTTGGCAAGACACCCCCACACTCGAAGGAATTTATAGGAAGGTACCATTCCTTTCCACATTTCATAAGGAGTTTTCACTGCTTCTTTCCGTGGTACCTTATTTAAAAGGTAATTAGCTGATAAGACAGCTTCTCCCCACATAGTCTGAGGTAAGCCAGAACTGATTAACATAGCGTTCATCATCTCTTTCAAGGTACGATTCTTACGTTCCGCAATCCCATTGGATTGAGGCGAATAAGGAGCTGTGGTTTGATGTATGATTCCATTTTGTTCACAAAGTGATTCAAAAGGGAAAACATACTCACCACCACGATCACTTCTTAACTCCTTAATTTTTTTATTCAGTTGGTTCTCAACTTCATTCTTATAGAGAACAAATTTCTCTATAGCTTCGTCCTTGCTTTTCATTAAATACACATAGCAAAATCTTGTGCAATCATCAATAAAGGTAATAAAATATTTATTACCGCCTCTCGATTGTATTGAATTAAAATCACATACATCGGTATGAATTAGATCAAGTGGTTCAGAGTTTCTTTCAATACTATGAAAAGATGATCTTGTTAGTTTTGCCTCAACACAAGTATCACACTTATGTTTGTTATCAATTTTAAAATTGGGAATATGATTCATGTTAATTAACTTTCGCAATGAATTAAAATTAACATGTCCTAATCTACCATGCCAAAGATTAGAATACTCAACAATATAAGCAGAAGAACTAGCTTTATTGATATTTTTGGGTTTAACAACCATTACATTGAGCTTAAAAAGCCCATCAGTTACATACCATTTTCCCACATACATCCCATTTTTAGTCAAAACTACTTTATCAGACTCGAACACCATCCGGAATCCATGCTTGTTCAGAAGCGATCCAGACACAAGATTCTTCCGTATTTCAGGTACATACAGAACATTGTTCAGAGTCAACTCTTTCCCAGAGGTCATCTTCAGAATCACCTTTCCTTGACCTTCTATCTCAGATGTTGCTGAATTTCCCATGTATATCTTTTCCCCATTTTCAGCAGGCTCAAATGAAGAAAACATGCTCTTGTCTGAGCATACATGTCGAGTGGCACCAGTATCAATCCACCACTCTCTTGGGTTAGAACCCACCAGATTCACCTCAGAAACCACATCAGAAAGGTTAATGTCTGAAACATCTTGAGTCATGTTTTCTAGCACATTAGCTTCTTGTTTCTTTTTCTTCTTCGGCAGTCTGCATTCAGAAGACTTGTGACCATTTTGTCACAGTTGAAGCATTTTCCTTGAAATTTTGATTTCTTGGAAACTCCTCCTTTAGGGCCCATCTTTGACCCTTTGTTCTTGAGGTTCTTGTTCTTATGGCCATGTTCGACAACATTTGCTTTAGCCTCATGAGTCATTCCTCTCTTTTCAGAAACTCGGTTATCTTCCTCAATTCTTAGCTTAAGAACCAAGTCTTCAATGCTCATTTCTTTTCGCTTATGCTTTAAATAATTCTTGAACTCTTTCCAACAGGTGGTAGTTTCTCAATTATCGAGGCTACTTGGAAGGTTTCACTTAAACTCATCCCCTCAGCATGAATTTCTGCTAGAATAATCTGCAGTTCTTGTACTTGGCTTATCACAGTTTTGGAATCAATCATTTTAAACTCTAGGAAACGGCCTACGACAAATTTCTTAGTACCGGCATCCTCAGTTTTATATTTTCGATCTAAAGATTCCCAAAGCCCTTGAGCTGTTTTCATTCCAGCGTACACACTGTACAAGGAATCACTTAGCCCATTCAGCACATAATTCCGACATAGGAATTCAGAATGTTTCCAAGCTTCAATGGCACTGATGACTTGGATATCAATCTCACCCTCTTTGGGTACATGAGCATCTTCCTTTAGAAACCTCACAAGGTTCAACGTGGTCAGGTAGAAGAACATTTTCTGTTGCCACCTTTTGAAATTCTGACCACTGAATTTTTCAGATTTTTCCGCAGCATGATTGACATGGCTCACATGTCCAACATGTTGTCTAGCCATTGAGGCAGAAATACCTTGGCCAGCCACAACGGCTGCCATATTAAGCCCAGAGGCTGATGCAAGTTGGCCAGCCGAAGGGGCTGCCACTGCACTTTGGTCAGCCACGGGGGCTGCCACAACATTCTGGCCAGCCGAAGAGGCTGCCATATTCGGATCTACTGTGTTTGGACTGATTTCCATATCCACAGAGTCGAATATTTGTTTTAAGACTATAAATAACAATTATTACAATTATTACACGGTAATTGGGAAATCCGAATATGACAAAATTACAATTATAATTATTATCCTCGGAGCAGACCCTAACGGCAGACCCTGAAAGCGGAGGCAGGGACTGATGAGCAGAGGCAGAGGCAGATGGCAGAGGCTGAAAGCAGATGCTGATGCTGAGGCAGAGGCTGTTGGCAGATGCTGAGTCAGGCAGAGGCAGAAGCTGAAGCTGAGGCAGAGGCTGTTGGCAGATGCTGAGGCAGAGGCTGACAGCAGATGCTGAGTCAGGCAGAGGCAGAAGATGAAGCTGAGGCTGAAGCTGAAGCTGAGGCGGAGGCTGTTGGCAGATGCTGATGCTGAGGCAGAGGATGAAGCTGAGGCAAATCAGAACTTTCCCGAGGCTTGTTGTAAAACAACAATATCCTTAAAACAAATTCGTCCCCTACCGTAGGTGCAGTAGAACGTGAGACGATTGTTTCCCATGATACAACGGAAACGTACGAGAAAAGGGCACCACCAGACTCGTATCCAACGAACCACAAAGTGTTTGAACTCTCCTTTTAACAAAACAAAGAAAATGATCTTTCGTGTGTGTGCTATATCTTTCTCTATTTTCTATTTCATATTTTGAAAACAAGAACTGATGTTGTTTATATAGGAAAAGAAAAACACATCTCAATTAATATAAATTAACTTGCCAATTAAATTTCATAATGGGAGATGTTACACATTGTTGTAACCACTAAGCTAATTAAATTAGCACTAATGGAAATTAAACTATATAACCACCAAGCTAATTAGATTAGCACTTATGGAGATTAAACTTTGTAACCACCAAGCTAATTAAATTAGCTGTTATGGAATTACAAAAGGCTTGAAAATTGTGAACTTTGAGTAACAATTTCTCATTCACCCAAGCACCATTTTAAGCATATGAATATACCATTTCGAAGTACTCACGGAGGAGTATCCGAATCATTCAATAACAACCACTAACACGAAGTGGACCATGCTTAAAATTGAGCCTCAAAATGCTTATAAATAAGCATTTTTCCAACAATGACATATACACCTGGTACATGATATACCACCTCCTCCAACCACAAAGTCTTCAACACACAATAACACTACAAGTTTTAATTATATAAATGAATTTGATATAAAAATCAAAAGCATAACAATAATAAATAAATCAGACAAATTATTAAAAATGGATTATGTGCCAATAATTCTGTAGCAACATACCAATTTTTTATTTTTTATTTTATAAAAAAAAAATTACGAATTAGTTTGCAAGTTTATTCGTTATTCTAAATTAAAACAACTAAGAACTTATTAAAACTCTCTTACCAACTAAGTTTAACTGTTTAAGACAAATTTTGACTATTTATTTCATTTTTTCCCAATCTGGATCAATCATCTCAAATTCTCAATCAACCGAGATTTGGGAATCTTAACTATTTGGTTCGAAATTCCGGATTATTTTTCCTATTTATTCAAAATATAAGTCAGTATTTGAGATTATTATTCTTCTTGAATCACATTCAAAATGGAACAGGATAAGATGAGCTTGAAATATGATATCCCGATAGCTATTCATGCCTTAAGAACAAAAATTTTTATAAAAAATCCCACGTGCGAGGTTTCGTTTAGTTTTAAAATATTAGTGGGTCTCGCTTAATTTCACCAAACATTATAGGTTTTTGTTTATTTCTCCATTGGTTTCAAAGATATTTTTAAATGTGTAATATCATATTTTTAAAAATTTTAAAATAAACACCTTTAAAATTTACCATATCAAAAATATCCATGTGTCAAATCTCAGTTTAATTTTTTATTTATAACGAATAATCTTCTTGAATACCATACTAAATAATAAATAATTTTAAATCTCGATCAGAATTTAAAATTTTATACTATCCCTAATTGCTACCGACATGCAATACACTAACCAAAATCCAAAACATACATAATAATACAAAGAAGTTAGGCATCAATTTCATAAAATTAGTGTAACTTTTTTGTGATGTATGGGATTCTTGAAAATCATTATCGGCCACTGAAATGGTCATACCTAATCAAGTCACATGTGGTGTATAAACCACACACAATTATAATGGGGCAATCTTCATATATTTTTATGGGACGTGATTTAGTGGTGTATGATTTATGATTTGATCTTCAAATTTTGGGTTCGAATATAAAAAAATACGTTACTTATAAGAGCCTAAAACATGTAATGATTTTACATATTCCACTTAAATCCAGAAGGGATGATTTGAAAGCAAAATTTCAACGAATTTTTTTTTTGAAAGACCCTTGAGTTTCACTCCATTATATATATATATATATACTAGTTTTTGCCCATGCCTACGGCACGGTGTTACAGTATTTGAAAATCATTATCGGCCACTGAAATGGTCATACCTAATCAAGTCACATGTGGTGTATAAACCACACACAATTATAATGGGGCAATCTTCATATATTTTTATAGGACGTGAATCATCATCATTCATGCACATTGCCATGCACCAATCCAAAATCAATTGAGCTTTTGATTGACGATTGCTCTTTAGATCGTGTTATCCTTTTCTTTTTATAGTTTATAAATTTAATATTCACGTATATAGTGATTATCTCGTGAGATTGTAGATATAAGCTTAATGTTAATGGGTGGTAATAATAGCATCTTTATTGAAGAATTATTATTATTATAACCTAACATGACTGGAAAAATTTTTTTATACCAACCACCTGAGCGAAGTTGAAATCAAATCAAATCAAATTGCTCACTCTCAGATTCAAGATTCGAATCTCACTATATGTATTTTCTTGGGGTCATGTTCCATGGTGTAAAAAACCAGCGACTTACCCTGATCAGTGTTGAGAAACTTCTGAAGACACGGAACACAAGTCTCGAGACTTAATCGAGGTGCGCGTAAGTTGACCCGGATACCTGATTATAAAAAAAAAAAAAGAAGTTAAAATCAAATCTTTTTATCATGCATTATATAAAATTTTATCAGTTAAATTAATTAGTATCCACTTACACACACACATATTCTAACCTAATT
>SKCR01036682.1:0-52994 GCA_019454045.1 Zanthoxylum bungeanum
CTTTTACTGTTTTCATCTGGTGGCAATCAATTTTCTTTGAAATTCCAAATGTCCAGTCGAAAGAATGATAGAATGCAGAAAGCACTCACATAAAGCTCATTTTATTGACTCATCATAAACTTAGAAAACGTAGGGATATTCACGGTTCGAACCGCACCGATCCGAATTGAATCGTGTATTTTTGAAAAATATTGAAAATGATTTCAGTTCAGCCTTAACCAAATCATAAATTTCGGGTCAGTGTGCAGTTTTGACCCGAACCGTCCAAATTGTAAATTTTGAACTGAATCGCCTAAACCGTCGACCCTGTATTCAAATTAGACATTAGTATACACTTTTCATCTTCTTTAGCCATGAAATTTAAGACATTCAATAAGCATATGACAATATGTAATGTATAAATGAAAATTATGTATTTTTTTTCTCTTTAATTATTATGTGAAAATACACAAAAAAATTTAAAAAAATTTCTAATTCAAATCGCCGATCCGAACTGTCCAAACCGCTGAACCGCCTACCCGAACCACCATGGTTTTCCTTATCAAATTTGCGGTTTCGATTTCTAATTTCCCAAACCGCCAACCCTCACGGTTAGAGGTTTAAAACGAGAAAACCGACCCGAATCGGCACCACAAACACCCCTAAACAAAATTATGATTCATTGAAAATAATTAGGGATTTATCAGAAATTAATTGGATATGGTAAAGTTGAAATTTTATATGATAAAATTAAAAAAAGAATCAAAATGTCTCAAAATTTTTCAAAAATATCACTAAAATCATTCATTTATGATGATAAAAGATTAAATAAAGTTAAAAAGATGACTAAAGTCTAAAGAAAAATGAGGACAAAAAGAAAAGGTTTTTTTTTCCCAGATTAATCGCTGATTAATCAGCCAAAAATCAACAATTTTCAACAGCTACTTAAATCGATAATTTTTTACAAACGATAATCGATGATTTCTTGCTACTTAAACTACAAAGAACATGACAGTTATGTAAATATACTAGTGTAAGACACGCCAATACAAAATATTTGATGCAAAAAGACGTCAATACAAAATATTTGATGCAAAAACAAGACACTGATTGTATATTCTAATGTTCTCCAAATTATAAACAAAGTTGCATGTGATTACCAAGTTGCTTATGCAACAAACGTTGGATAAGCATTTTTATCTCCATATATTTACATGTAGTAGCAAAACCAAAAAGCTTATCATCATATCAATCAGTTAACAGCAGCTTATCCAACTGTTCATCAGTCCATTGTGAGAGTGAACTCTTCGAAATTAGCCGCTGGCTGTGAATCTTAACTCCCGCATTACCTTTTTCTTCATTGTTCACGGGGACCTGGACAAAGTTTGCTGCAGCACTGTTGCATCCTATTTCTTCCAGTAGATTGCATCTTACTGCCTGATTTGAAGACTTGAGCTGCTCGCCCATCAAAATGCTTCTGACATTACCACTGGTGCTTGTAGCAACAGCTAGTTTTGTTCCGTCAACATTTTGTGTCAACACAAATGGTTCCTTCTCTGACACAGAATTCTGAATTCTGCCACCTCTACCACTTAAACTGCTTGGGGGTGCTGAGTTTACATTCCCCGTTTGTTCAGTATTTTGTACACTCCCTCTTGCGCTAGCATTTGGCCTGAGATAACTCATAATTCCTTCTGTTATTGTGGACTGATTTGAGGAGTTGGACTGCTCATCCAACAAATTCTCTACATCATCATAATCGGTGCCTGTTCCAACAGCTACTTTCGATCCATCAAGAATATCTTGTCTGTGCACTAATGGTTCCTTCTCTACAACAGAATTTTGGCTGCTGTTGCCCACAGCACCATGGAAGCTGCTTCGAGGTGATAAATTAACTTTCTCCATTTGTTTAGTATTCTGTACACTTCCTCTCATATCTTCGTTTTGTCTCAGATAATTCATGATTCCTTCCACGTGTCCACGTGACCGTGATGATGTCTTACTGGGTATCCAGGACTTGTCACTGCTTTCTGTTATAGAAAAAGGGAAATTAAGAACATCTTACACTAAGAAATTGAATACAAAAGAATGCAGTATCCATATTGATAAAGAAACTTGACAAAGAGCACCTAAAATAAAACTAGCTTTTGCCTAAACTGCAACATAAGAAATAAGATGAAGATTTCTTTCTCATACCATCAGCAGCAGCAGTATGTTTTACCATCAATGAAGGATAATTTGGTTTTAATGGAGTTGCATCCTTGGAGATGACCTGTAAAACGTTTATCTATTAGTAGGTGAACATTAGCATAAAAAAAATGCTTCGAGACCTTTTTCTTATGATGTTATGCGGTAAGAAAAACAGATTCAAAATGGAAAAAAAAAATTATTTTGTATTTTTCCATTTTAAATATTGTTAAAAGTGGACCACATGTCCACGACTCCGGTAACTTTTTTTTACATTTCTTTTTTACATGGCACCCCCACTCCACCCAAATCCCAAATTGGATGTATCCCCTTGGACTTGAACCCGAACCCATGACCTCTTGCTTTCCTTTGGGGATATGACTCCGGTAACTTTCTTGAAAATATAATTATCAATTATTTCCATAAACCAATGACATGCAAGTGTGGTTAAACACAAAACTTTAGCCTTTACTTGGGTCCAGTCAAAAGTGTTGATCCTTCTGATAACAATCCAAGCAGAATTTTGAATCTTACTAGGAAATTTAGCCTTCTAAACTAGAAACTGGAAAACTCACATTTATTGCAAGTTGAAATGTGTTTCTAATGATAAGACTCATTCGCATGTGAGTGTTTCTATTGAGAAGACCTCTAGCTAGCAAAAACAACTATGCAATACTTCACATGCATTGCCTGTAGAAAATTGCATAGAAACGTGTCTCCCATAGTTGGCTAAAGACCAATATCATCTAATGAAGGAGCAACAAGTTAAGGGCTTTCATAATTAATTCACAATCCCTCATAGTTTCAACTTTCAACATTATGTAAATTGCCTTTGAGCCCTAATCAAACATCAAATCCTTAATATCTTTTCCACTCTAACTTCTAAAATCCCTAATGTTCAAATGTGTTTTGGATTATCAAAAAAGCCAAGCCCCAACCCAATAAAAAGTCAAAATAATTTATAAAATTAACCATCGATGAACCTCTAAGCTTCAGTTACAAGATCTTCGGACATTCTAATCCAATGTTTGGTGTAGTATTCTTCAGCTAGTGTGTCCATTATTAATTTATAAAATGGAAAAGGGTCTCAAACTAAAACATAACTGATGTAAGAGAACAACAGTTCAATACAAATCAAATATATCTGGCTGCAGACCGAACAATACTGGCTGTCACTGCTTACATGTAATAAGAGTTGGTCATTTCCAATTTTTCCAAAGAGAATAGAAACTATAGAAAGGTTCAAATGATTCTGGATAGCTCTCAATGGTTAGCAGTCTTTGAGTCTTTAATGAATTGATAATCCGGCTTGCTTACACAAGAAACAAAACATACCTTGACAATGTTGCTAACTGTTATATTGAGATAGCATGCAGAGCGAGAAGGGGAAAAAACTGCAACCTGAAACAATTGTGCTTTTGTCATTCATTCAGAGCTGAAACAGCATCATATAATCCAAATTGTCAAATAAAGCATGATGAATAAAATTTCTCTTGCTTGATGCTATTTTAGTAGAGAGGGGACAACAAGAAAGAAAGGAATCAAGAAAAAATGATATTAAACCTTATGGAGTATTAAAACTGCTCCAACAGATATGTCTTTTCCAAATTCTCCCTCGGCAAGGACTCTGTGATGAATGCTAGCATCAATTGTACCAGTAGGATCCTAAAATCGAAAGTTGAGTCACATCACTGGTATTCGCATGTATATTCACAAAAAAAAATCAGAATTTAATTTACCTTTAGTGTTGCCATCATATCTCCAAGGCCATTCGGGGTGGTAGATTTGACAATTGCAACAATCTAATCATAGGCAAACAACAATCACAAACAAAAGATAAATTACAAAACTGCTTCAGTGTTGCTGTAACCAATCAAAACCTTAACTAAAAAGGTTGTAGATTGAGGTGTAGTCAGCTGCTGTCAAGTATAAGTGAATGAGCGATCGATTATTAAACATTAACTACCAGAAAGGGTGGAATTATGCAAGGCTAGGGACTGAATTAGATTACCGAGTGTAATGAAACAATGATTTCACATAAAAACACAACGATCCATTCTTCATCATTGGCTCTATCAATTTTACTGATTTTTTTTATTATGGACTAAAATCCTGGATACCAAAAACCCAGATTCAGCAAATGACTGCCAAAAACAAACACAAAAGAAAATTCAAAACCTGAGACACCCTATCGGCATTAAACCCATTGTTGATCTGACTCAACGGAGTCCCAATTGCGACGCCATCATCAGCAACCAAACCTTGACTGCGAACAAAATCAACAGCGAAAAGCCAGGGATTGCGGAAGAAATCTTCGTCTTCGAGACTGGGTTCCTCGAAAACTCTCCTGACGAACTCTTGCGTTGGAAGACTCACGCCCATCAACATTTTGCGTTGCATTGCCGACTGTACGGCTCCTGCAGGCCCGGGAATGAGAGAGCTTTTAAAGGTCTTGTTGATTTTGGTGGGTGATATTGGTGGATTCTTGCGTTTGCAAGGTACGAGAACGGAATCTTCAAGATCAAGGCCCAGTGCTATTGCTTCCATTTGTTGAGACGCAAGTTCATGAGATTACATTTACAGTTCGATTTTGCCTTCGGCGGTTTGACAAAAAAATAAACTCCCAATTTGTATAATTTCTCAGAACTGACCTTTTTAACTGTGAACGAAATGACTAATATAGTCACTAATTAAAAGGCCAAAACAAACTTAAAACACCCAACTTATTAAACCCTTAATATTTTAAATGTTAGTTAATATTTTTTATTAGTTTGCACATAATTCAAATAAAAATCCTATTACTAAAAAGAATGGACAATTGTGAAATTGATATGTTATGGATGAAATTGAATATGTTAGAATGAATAGGAAAAAATAACTTAATTTTCGAAAATTGAAAGCCTTTTGGGAATTTTTCGGAAAAATCACATTAAGGATAAATTCATAATTTATTGAAATTACGATTTTTCGCCATTGCTACAGTCTTGAACTATTGTAGTAATGCGTATAATGTGTAGAAAAATTTTCGAAATTTTCGGAATCGTTCTGATAGTATTTTAAGAATTTTCCGCATTGATAATTTATTGAAATTATCATTATCACTCTCTCTCCTTTAAAATTTCATCTTCTTCCCAATTTTGTTATTTATTATTTCTCTTGCTGTTTGTGACTCCCACATTTGATTTTGCAACTTTATGATAATATTTCTCATTATATCCAAGCCGGACCATATAATCTTGTTAAGGATAATAATGTATTATTAAATTGTCCTGATACCTTAACCTCTGAATTCTTTTACCTTTTGTTTTCTTGTCTCCATTTTGGATTTGTTGCAGGTTTCTGTTCAATTATTTGTTGTTGCTTTTCTGCATTCTCATCAAATTTTTGGATTGTGTTCTGCGTCAATATTACTTGCTGCTGCTGGAAATATTATAATTGAGACAATTTATTGGTTTTTGGAATTGATCGTCATTAAACTTACTTGATATTCACGGCACTATTCATGTTATTTATCAGAGCCTCCAGAGTCCAGCCTACAAATTGGAAGAGGAAATTTTTTGTTTTTAATTAATTTCGTCGAATAGTGTGGCTTATTATTAAAAAAAGTAATTATAGACAAACAATAGTTATTGTATCTGAAAAATTTAAAATAATATGCAATATAAATCAATTAGAAAATCAATATAAACATATTCCACATATCAGTAATAGTCAACAAAATTTTATAGTATATTTATTAATAAATTTAGGACAGAATTTAGAAATTTATATAAATAATACAATAAATTAATCAACAATCTTACACACCTTTTCGAAAACAATAATGTTGACGGTGGATTTTGGTCTCGGGGTAATACAGGAATATCACCTCCGAGGGAATCCTCCTCCAACTGTGAATTTGTTTGGTTATATGCGGGAAACCAAAAGCAAACTTAGCGGAAAACAAGGAAAATACGCCAATCAGACAAGGTGATTTAACGTGGTTCGGTGGATTTTGAGATCCGACCTACGTCCACGGACAAGAACAGGGTGGTACTCTTTTTATTACTCAAATACACTCCTCGTGTCTCTTCTTTGCCTTTACAAATCGGAGCTTTATGATTCTAATCCCTCACTCTTGTGATGATTTTCAGATGTCTTTTACTTTCTTCTCTACACTCACTCTACCCTCCTATTTATAATGGTGAAGAAATCAGATTCCTATTTGTACAAGAATTCCCAATTTGGAGATGGTCTCATTTTCCTATCAGGATTCCTAGTCAAAACTATTCATTTTCCCATAAGGATTCCTAATCAAAACTACATTTACTTCCTTTATCCTATTAGGATATTAAGTTATTACTTTACCCCATTAAAGTAGGACAACTTATCCTTTTTCCGCAAGAATAGGATGCTTTGTCTTCCTGAGCACGCCTCGTCATGTGCTCGGTCTTCATGAGGTCGGTCATGATAGCCATTTGAACTGAGAATGCTGCTGTCGATCTGATAATGCTCGGTCATCCGATCTCAAGTGCTCGGCCATTTAGTATAAAGTGCTCGGCCTCTTACCGTCAAGTTGTCGGGTCGGCTTTAACGGTCTCGATCAATGGAGTTACCCCTTTTACCCCTGTCGTGTTGTTTAAATAACATAGTGCCCGAAAAACACCATCAACATCTGTCCCCTAGTTCTCGGTAACAACGAGTTTGTGAGTTGATGCCGGGAACTATAAAAAAAGATGGTGTGTTGATCGCCTTGCTGGTGGTCGCTCCAGAAATCACCGAGAAATTGTCTTTGCCATCAACTAAGTCTTCTGCTTCTATCTTCATATCCTCGGTTTATTGGAGATGCTGACTCTATTCAGAATGATTCTCCACCTCAAAGCAAATTGCTTACTTGGGTCGTTCCATCAGGAGATGAAGTTCCTCTTGTTGTCCAAACTAAAAATGACTCCTCCTCTGTAATATCTGTACCAGAGATTTGGGGGTCCTGACCCCTGACTGATCCAATCTCGATTGTGAGGAGAAAATTTTGCCTCTGAGCTAACGATGATGTGCTCAGTGGCATGTGATCCTGTCTCGAGCTGTGAGAGATGCTCGGCCTGGGGGAACGTTACGTCCCCAGTCCGAAGGACTGACTCGGTGGGACGCAACCCGACCCCGAGCTGAGAACGACACTTGGACCTGAGGGAATGTTACGTCCCCAGTCCGAAGGGTTGACTCGGTGGGACGTACCCCGACCCCGAGCTGTGAAAGGCACTTGGACCTGAGGGATGTTACGTCCCCAGTCCGAAGGGCTGACTCGGTGGGACGTACCCCGACCCCGAGCTGAGAAAGGCACTTGGACCTGGGGGAATGTTACGTCCCCAGTCCGAAGGACTGACTCGGTGGGACGCAACCCGACCCCGAGCTGAGAACGACACTTGGATCTGAGGGAATGTTACGTCCCCAGTCCGAAGGGGACTCGGTGGGACGTACCCCGACCCCGAGCTGTGAAAGGCACTTGGACCTGAGGGAATGTTACGTCCCCAGTCCGAAGGGCTGACTCGGTGGGACGTACCCCGACCCCGAAATGTGAAAGGCACTTGGACCTGAGGGAATGTTACGTCCCCAGTCCGAAGGGCTGACTCGGTGGGACGTACCCCGACCCCGAGCTGTGAAAGGCACTTAGACCTGAGGGAATGTTACGTCCCCAGTCCGAAGGGCTGACTCGGTGGGACGTAACCCGACCCCGAGCTGAAAGAGGTACTTGGCTCTGGGGGAATGTCACGTCCCCAGTCCAAAGGCAGACTCGGTGGGACATCGCCCGACCCCGAGCTGTAAAAATCACTTGGTCCTGGGGGAATGTTACGTCCCCAGTCCAAAGGGCAGACTCGGTGGGACATCGCCCGACCCCGAGCTGTAAGAATCACTTGGTCCTGGGGGAATGTTACGTCCCCAGTCCAAAGGGCAGACTCGGTGGGACATCGCCCGACCCCGAGCTGTAAAAATCACTTGGTCTTGGGGGAATGTTACGTCCCCAGTCCAAAGACAGACTCGGTGGGACATCGCCCGACCCCGAGCTGTAAAAATCACTTGGTCCTGGGGGAATGTTACGTCCCCAGTCCAAAGGGCAGACTCGGTGGGACATCGCCCGACCCCGAGCTGTAAAAATCACTTGGTCCTGGGGGAATGTACGTCCCCAAGTCCAAATGGCAGACTCGGTGGGACATAGCCCGACCCCGAGCTGTAAAAATCACTTGGTCCTGGGGGATGTTACGTCCCCAGTCCAAAGACAGACTCGGTGGGACATCGCCCGACCCCGAGCTGTTAAAATCACTTGGTCATGGGGGAATGTTACGTCCCCAGTCCAAAGGGCAGACTCGGTGGGACATCGCCCGACCCCGAGCTGTAAAAATCACTTGGTCCTGGGGGAATGTTACGTCCTCAGTCCAAGGGCAGACTCGGTGGGACATCGCCCGACCCCGAGCTGTAAGAATCCCTTGGTCCTGGGGGAATGTTACGTCCCCAGTCCAAAGGGCAGACTCGGTGGGACATCGCCCGACCCCGAGCTGTAAGAATCACTTGGTCCTGGGGGAATGTTACGTCCCCAGTCCAAAGGGCAGACTCGGTGGGACATCGCCCGACCCCGAGCTGTAAGAATCCCTTGGTCCTGGGGGAATGTTACGTCCCCAGACCAATGAGCATGACTCGGTGGGAGTAACCCGACCCCGAGCTGTAACAAACATCGATCTCGACGGTACAAGAGCAGACCCGAGCCGGAAAGAGAGACATCGGTCTCGGCGGTACAAGAGCAGACCCGAGCCGGAAAGAGACATCGGTCTCGGCGCGGTACAAGAGCAGACCCGAGCCGGAAATAGACATCGGTCTCGGCGGTACAAGAGCAGACCCGAGCCGGAAAGAGACATCAGTCTCGGCGGTACAAGAGCAGACCCGAGCCGGAAAGAGACATCGGTCTCGGCGGTACAAGAGCAGACCAAGCCGGAAAACAAATATCAAAATCATTGTGTGAGCCATAACAAACAAGCATAATCAAATGTCAACCTAAGTCAGAAGAGGTTTACTCACCTTTTTGGATCTGTTGCCTTTCTTGCAACTCTACACTGGTCACTACAAGCAAGGCTCTTCTTAATATATCATCTCTGCATCTCAGCATTCCACGCATCCGACCGGATGACTTCCGCTATCAACTTGGTCGACCTAAAAAACCGAATGGTCTATGTACACACCGAGATAGCCTTCTTTTACCAAGTCTTCCACCTGCTCCCGCAGGTCTCTGCGCCCGTCCGTTGCATGTCCTCTGGAGTTGTGGTGTATGCAATAAGCCTTTTGGTTCCTCTTGTCCGGGGAAAATCTTCTTTGGTCGGGTTTTACTAAGAGGCATTTCCCTTGGATCTCCACGACAATTTATCCCAGTGGTTTATTTAGAGGAATGTATGCATTTTCCCCGACCACATGGTTTACTTGGGTCGGTGCCCTTCTCTATTGGTTGTCACGGTGCAGTGGTTTGAACTCCTTGTGCTTCGGGGGTGGTTTTCTGGGTTCTCTTTCTATACGGCGGGGGGCGCCCTCCCTTGTGGTTCTTTCTCTGATGGTGTTCCCTTATCGGGATATTTTCTCCTCGTTCTCCAATAAAACAAATTTTCGGGCCACCTCCAGGGCAGTGGCGTAGTCCGGGGTGTCTTGGATCCTTAGATGGGTCCATAGTCTTCCGACCCTCAAGGCTCCTTTCAAGCTTTCCAGGGCCTCGGGGGATTCATACCCTCCGACTTCGAGTACCATATTATGGTACCTTTCAATAAATATCTTCAGAGGCTCATCGTCTCCTTGCTTCATAAGTCTTAGTTCTCCAATTGTCTTTCTGGGGACACAAGCCCCCTTGAAGTGTCGTATGAATGACTTTCTCAGTTGTGCGAAGCTGCTGATGCTTCTTGGGGCTAGGCTTCTATACCATAGGATGGCCGGTCCGGCTAGAGTTAAGGGAAATACTTTGCATATGGCGTCGCCCGTTACTCCCTGTACTTCCATCAGGAGGACAAAGTTTTCGATGTGGGATTTTGGGTCGGAGTGGCCTTTGTATGGTGCCATGGTCGGCATGTTGAATCGCTTCGGGAACTGTGCTGACCTTATCTCTTCCGTAAGGGGAGACCCCTCTTCTTCGCCTCGGGTGTCTCCCGCGCCGGTCTTGAGGCCTTCTCCCCATCTGGTCATCTCTTTTCTTAACCAAGACTTTATTTCACGGGTTGTGCCCCGTGTCGCCTTCTGTGTCCTTCTGTTCGCCTGTCGTTCCGGGCGTGGCGTTCTTTAAGTCCCGGGGTCTCCTGTACGTCTTCGTTGTACTTTCTATCTTCCCTCACGAAGCTGTAAAATCTGTCGGAGGAGGGGTCGGGTGATTGTTCCTCCTCTTCTTCTTCCCATGTGTCTTCTGATCGTGGCTCTCTTCCTACCACTTCAGATCTTATCCCATAGGGTCCTCTTTTTCTGGGTCCCTCGTCTTCGCTTATATCTACTACTCTTTTCCCTTTTTCCCTCTCTTTCCTCTTCTGGCTGGCCCCGGTTTCAGGTTTCTCGTTGTTTGCTCCTTCCATTCTTTCTAGTCGATCCATCATAGACCTCATGCTATCTTCCATCTTTTTCATCCAGTCCATTGCCGGACCTCCTGATTAGTGATTTCCGCCTTCCGCCATTTGTCTTATCACGTGACCTGCTTTTTGTGAAGTTCCCCACAGACGGCGCCAACTGTTGACGGTGGATTTTGGTCTCGGGGTAATACAGGAATATCACCTCCGAGGGAATCCTCCTCCAACTGTGAATTTGTTTGGTTATATGCGGGAAACCAAAAGCAAACTTAGCGGAAAACAAGAAAATACGCCAATCAGACAAGGTGATTTAACGTGGTTCGGTGGATTTTGAGATCCGACCTACGTCCACGGACAAGAACAGGGTGGTACTCTTTTTATTACTCAAATACACTCCTCGTGTCTCTTCTTTGCCTTTACAAATCGGAGCTTTATGATTCTAATCCCTCACTCTTGTGATGATTTTCAGATGTCTTTTTTACTTTCTTCTCTACACTCACTCTACCCTCCTATTTATAATGGTGAAGAAATCAGATTCCTATTTGTACAAGAATTCCCAATTTGGAGATGGTCTCATTTTCCTATCAGGATTCCTAGTCAAAACTATTCATTTTTCCCATAAGGATTCCTAATCAAAACTACATTTACTTCCTTTATCCTATTAGGATATTAAGTTATTACTTTACCCCATTAAAGTAGGACAACTTATCCTTTTTCCGCAAGAATAGGATGCTTTGTCTTCCTGAGCACGCCTCGTCATGTGCTCGGTCTTCATGAGGTCGGTCATGATAGCCATTTGAACTGAGAATGCTGCTGTCGATCTGATAATGCTCGGTCATCCGATCTCAAGTGCTCGGCCATTTAGTATAAAGTGCTCGGCCTCTTACCGTCAAGTTGTCGGGTCGGCTTTAACGGTCTCGATCAATGGAGTTACCCCTTTTACCCCTGTCGTGTTGTTTAAATAACATAGTGCCCGAAAAACACCATCAACAAATAATATTAAAATCTTAAGAAATAATTTAGACTTTAAAAGAATTTTGATCAGATTTTGCTGATGAGCTTGTTTAACTGCACAAATATTAGTAAATAAATCAGGTAATATATTGATTTTACCAAACTGTGCCTAGGTTTTCCATCAGCTTTTTCAATTAGTGTTTCTCAGTTGTATATTCGACTTGACTTAATATGTTGAGTTAATTTGGCCAAATCTCGGAACATATTTTCTTTATATAGACTGGGTTCAATCTAGACCCGGCCACGGTTCCGGTTCGGAACCGGAACCGAACCGGTTGGAACCGTCCGGTTCCGGAACCGGAACCGTGATTGACCGGTTCGGTTGGGGTTCCATCCAAACGCGAACCGGTCAGAACCGCTGGAACCGAACGATTCCAGCGATTCCACCTAACGGCTAGTAGCCGGCCGTTGGCCATTAAAAATAAATAAATTACATTATATAATTCCTATTATACCCCTGATAACGGTAATAAAATGGTTATAGTTATGAGATTTTTGGTATCAAAAAAATTCTAAAACTCTATAAATAGAATTCATTTTTCATTATTTCAACACACCAATTTCTCAACTCTCTCAATTCATACAATTCTCTTATTCTCAATCTCAATTAGTTATTATCATTCTCAATTAGTCAATTTTCTTATTCTTCTTACTTATTTCTTAAACAAAAAATGGCAAGCTTATCTGAGAACATAATGTCAAATATGCGAACCCAAGAGAGCGACCCTAGTGTCGGTTCACAATCACGAAGAAGAGAAGTTAAGGCTCTGTAGGCACTGCATTTTTGCATAAAGCCCAATGATGAGCCTCGTATGGAGGCACTACCCGATAAGTTGCGGAAGTCGCTGGAAACGAACGTCAGAAGTGAAAATTCAAAAATAAATACATCATCAAATTTAATTCTTTTGTTTAGCCTCGGGTTCGCTCGGTTGATCTATGTTTTAAATGTTAGCCTCAGCCCAAAACCCATGCAACCCACAAAGGGCCATACACCCAAGCCCACATCACAAAACCCAAGCCCAATCCAAAATATTCAAATCACATTTAACACATGCCAAAATCCCTCCTAAATCCCCTTCCAAATTAAAAATATCTTGAATCTAATCCCCACAAAAAATACACAATATTCTTTCCCTAAATAAATTAATTAAATACACCAATTTATTGCTTGATTTGTTTCATTTTGAAAACCCATGCACACAAAAAACCCTAGCATGCAATTATAAAAGATAACATATTCCAAACCCTAAGCCACTTCACTCACTCATACGGCACCACATCCCTCTCTCTCAACCAAAAACACAAACCCTAAAAACCTAACTCTCTCTCTTTCAACCTTACGGCTTCATCACAAAAATAATACCTTCACGCCACACTCGCTACTCTCTCTCAGACACAAAACAAACAAGACACTCACGTATGAAAGAAATAAATAAGAAACCAAACTGACCGACATCTCACGCCTTCAACAAACCCACTCCACGCCAACTCCAATTGACACACGCCACTTTAAAACGCAACCCTCACGTCCACGTCTCACCGAACACAAAACAACACAGCGCTCATGTCCCTTAAAACCACCATCAAACCACCTAAAAGACAAGAAGCTACAGACCACAAATGGCCCTCCACGTGAAAATAAAAAAAACAAACCCACAAACCCTGCAAAGCCGTGACAAAATACAAACCAACAAGAACAAACCCCTTAGCCGAAGCAAACAAGCCCCACCGAACCAAAGAATACAAAAAACTGCCCCTTTAACCGACAACAACAGAGACGCACATAGCCCTCTCTCACCTCCACTGGCCAAGACATAAACAGTCCAAACCGACCCCAAACCAGTCCGAAAAACAGTCCCAAAAATCACCCAAAACCAGTCCAAAAATAAAGCCTAAAAACAGCAGTCCAAACAGTGAAGAAAAATAGAGAAATCAGCGGCTCAAAACAGCGAATAAAATATCAAACCAGGGAACCAGAAAAGTGACAGAGCATTAACCCTTCCGGCGACGGTGTAACACATTTCCGAGAAGCAACTTAAAGGTAAGATTTGATGACAAGAAACCCACTTGGATTCGAAATCCAAGCAAACCCCAAGCAACAGACATAACCCCAAGAGCCGCGAATATGATTTTGTAGAAACAAAACCCTTCCAAGGCCACAAAGAAGACTCACAAAGAACTTGCCCTTGAGAACCTTTAAGATGAATCATTGTAGTGTTTTGCTAGCAATGGAGACGCCACTAAGTTTGCCAAAACTTAGATAAGTCGATTCAAACTTGAAAAGGGGAATCCCTCCCTTACAAGAATTCAGCCATAACCAAAGCTTTAAGCTTTTGAGTTTTATAAATTTCGTTGATTGTCTCCAAAATGAAAAAGAAAGAAAGCTTAAATAGTGATACAAAAGAAACCCTAAAGGCATAAAGACAACAATGCCCCTAAATACGAAATTACAAAAATACCAAGTTTTTAAGTCTTCAAATGCCTATGAAGCTTTATTCTAAACTGATTTGGGCCAAGTGAAATAGCTTTGGGCCCTTTCCATCGAAGCCCACATGCGTCTCTATTTGTTTGTTGCAGTCGGCCATAAAACTCTGAACTAATCCCGCCATTGCTTCTCTGAGTCTTTTGGTCCTCTGCCTCGTAATTGGCCCTTCTGGTACTTGTAATGGGTCTTTTGCTTTGTTGTCGGCCTGGATCATGTCATCCCCTCCCTCTTGAAAAGGATTCGACCTCGAATCTGAACCTGCATCAAAAGGAGTTAAGTCAGAAACATTAAATATAGCAGACACATTATACTTACCTTGTAAATCCAGCTTGTATGCATTGTCATTAATCTGTTCCAAGACTTGAAATGGACCATCCCCTCTCGGTTGTAGCTTAGATTTACGTTGTTAAGGAAATCTCTCCTTGCGCATGTGTACCCAAACCCAATCTCCAGGCTGAAATACCACACGCTTTCTTCCCTTATTAGCATGAGAAGCACATTGCTCATTCTTCCGTTGTATTTGCTCTATTGCTTTCTCATGTATATGCTTCACCAAATCGGTTTTCCTTTTTCCATCCAGCCCCGCATGCTCATCAACAGGCAAAGGTAACAAATCTAATGGAGTTAGTGGCTGAAAACCATAAACAATTTCAAATGGTGAGTAAGATGTAGAAGAATGAATACTACAATTATATGCAAATTCAACAAAAGGCAAACAATCCTCCCAGGTTTTTAAGTTCTTATTGATAATAGTACGCAATAACTGAGTCAAAGTCCTATTAACAACCTCGGTCTGGCAATCAGTTTGGGGGTGGCAAGTAGTAGAATACAAAAGTTTAGTTCCCAACTTACCCCATAAAACTTTCCAAAAGTGACTAAGGAATTTGACATCACGATCTGAAACTATACTCCGTGGAATCCCATGGAGTCGTACTACTTCTCTAA
Source organism: Zanthoxylum bungeanum (assembly GCA_019454045.1). NCBI lineage: Eukaryota > Viridiplantae > Streptophyta > Magnoliopsida > Sapindales > Rutaceae > Zanthoxylum > Zanthoxylum bungeanum. The sequence continues at coordinate 15,166 of SKCR01036682.1, forward strand.
AGAACAAGTCAGTAATGTTAGTGGCATCATCAGTTTTATGACATGTTATAAAGTGTGCCATCTTACTGAACCTATCAACCACTACAAAGATGGAATCTCTACCCTTCTTAGTCCTAGGTAAACCCAAGATAAAGTCCATCGATACATCTACCCATGGCTCACTAGGTATAGGCAATGGTGTATACAACCCATGAGGCATAACCTTAGATTTAGCCTGTTTACAAGTTAAGCATTTATCACATAAACGCTCAATATTTCTCCGCATTTTAGGCCAATAAAAATGTTCAGTCAATACCCCTAAGGTTTTGGCAATGCCAAAGTGCCCCATTAAACCTCCCACATGTGCTTCCCTCACTAACAACTCACGCATACTACAAACATGAATGCATAATCTATTCTCCCTAAACAGAAACACATCATGTTGGTAGAATTTACTAAAAGCATACTTTTCACATGTAGCATAGATGGTACTAAAGTCAATATCACTAGCATAAGGTTCTTTAATAAATTCAAACCCAAGCATGCTTGCACTCAATGAAGTAAGTAAAGTATACCTTCGCGATAGTGCATCGGCGACAATATTTTCCTTACCTTGTTTGTAGCGGATTACATATGGAAATGTCTCAACAAACTCTAACCATTTTACGTGTCGTTTGTTCAGCTTACCTTGGCCCTTCAGATGCTTCAATGATTCATGATCTGTATGGATCACAAACTCTCGAGGCCACAAATAATGCTGCCAAGTCTCAAGGGCTCGCACTAGTGCATACAACTCCTTGTCATATGTGGGGTACCTCAAAAATGCTCCATTCAGCTTCTCACTAAAGTAAGCTATTGGTCGCTTTTCTTGCATAAGAACCACTCCAATGCCTATCCCGGATGCGTCACACTCAATCTCAAATGTCTTCTCAAAGTTGGGTAGTGCCAAGACTGGTGCACTGCACAACTTCATTTTCATATCCTAGAATGCACGCTCATGCTCTTCACCCCATTTGAAGCCAACAGTCTTCTTCACTACTTTAGTCAATGGTGCTGCAATACTACTGAAGTCTTTAACAAATCTACGGTAGAAGCTTGCTAATCCATGGAAGCTTCTGACTTCTGTCACTGTTGTTGGTGTTGGCCAATCCTGAATTGCCTTCACCTTTTCTAAATCTACCTCGATGCCATCTGTACTCACAACAAATCCAAGGAAAACAATTCTATCCATACAAAAAGTGCACTTATCAAAGTTAGCATATAGTTTTTCTTGCCTTAACACATCAAGAACATGCTTCAAATGCATAACATGCTCATCTACTGTTTTACTGTAAACTAAGATTTCATCAATGTTGGTTTCTAATTAGGTCCCAAGATCCATCAAATAAGCATGAAAAACGCATGAATACACAAATGAGTAAGGCGGAATACATACTCATATTGATCGGTTTGATGCTACGAAGAACAATCCACTTCTTCCTCCTTGTTGAAGCTCGATAATAAGCTCCTTGTACTGCAGTGGTGCTCGGTTTTGGGCTGTGAAAGTCCTCCAAGATTCGGCCATGGGAGACACCATGGAAGCTCCAAGCTTTAAGCTCCAAAATTGATTCCAAGCTCACAAGAACACTTCCCTATCACCTTAGGATAACTCATGGTGTGCTAGCACTTCTTTTTCTTCTTCTTATTTTCGGTCTAACCAGAAAAATTGGGGAAGAAATCGGCTCCAAGCCGTGAGAGGGAGAAGGAAGAAGAGGAGGGAAAAATTGGTTTCCATGAAACCGTATACCATGTGAGAGAGAGAAAAAGAAAATGCTTTTTGTTTATATATTTATTTTATTTTCCAAAAAACAAAACAAATATACAAAAATAATTTTCATTTATCAAAAATCAAAAGCAAAAAGCAAAAAGCAAAAGCCATCAATGCTTTTCAACTACCACATCACTATTCACATCAATCAATCAATCAAGTGATAAGTTGTCACATCACTCAAAGTGAATAATGATTTGACGCTTGGTGTGACTAGCGATTTGATGCTTGATTTGACTTGCGTGCCGCACTCGAATTCGAAATGCGAATGTGCTCGCAAATAATCCCGGGCTCGGGTTCGCTAATTCCAAATTAACGAATTTTTTGTCGCGTCGTAATTAAATGATTACGCCTAGCGAAATCACTATTTACGTCGCTAACGAATTAATTTAGAATTAATTCGTTCGCCCGAATTAAAATCTAATTTTAATTCCGCTTCGAAATCCAATTTCTTATAATATATCAAATATATTATTTTATCGATTAATTCCAAATTAATCGTTCTCTCTCTTTTATTTATATTTTATCCTAGATAAAATATCTCCGTAATTAATCCCAGATTAATTTTCTCTCTCTTCTAATTAATCCCAGATTAATAAAGTGCGAGTCATACATCATCGGTGAATCTTCGGGAAGCGACCCATGAGATCCCCGGATATGTTGGCAGTAAATTCGGTCGTCGGACTATCCGAACACGTAAGTACCTCGTACTACGTTTATAACGATTTACAAGACAAGGTTGGCTTCTAGCAAAGCGCCATGCCTACCCAATTCTCCAGAAATATCCTTATAGGAATATGTGATCTATATCAAGCGTAGTATACCGTAGTATTGCGTATTTTGATCCAGTATCGGATGATCACGTGCTAGGCTTGGGGCTGGAATTGTGTCTGCCCCGTACGAAGCACATATCAGATGTCTGGTAACTAGTCTCTATAATCGGATATACATGACCTTGTCATAATATCCCGATAGCTCGAGCATTTAAGAGAACGAGTTTCGTATCCTACGTGACCATCATCTCCATATGACTGGAGTGACACTTCCGTCTTGACATCACACCCAACACACTACGATTCTCAATATACCCAACATTGGCGTACACAGAACCGGTTAAAGCCCTGGACGACCTCAACTAAAGTATATTGATTGTCGTAAGCATTAGCGATGCAAGTCTCAGGTTAAGACCAAATACACCTACCCTGATTGCAGACTCCCATAGACACATAGTCATACTACCAATGGGATTCCGCGGGGGGTCTATCCAGAGCGAAGCTGTTTCCCATACCATCGGTAAAACACAACCTCCTATTACACTTGCATGAGTATCCTATACCCAAATATATGAGAACTATGCCGTTGTGTCCTCACAAACGCGCGCAAGTGTAATACTAGTCTTTTACGTATTTATCGATGTCCATTCTCGATAATACTCTGACTAGGGATATTTAATGATTTATCCTACGTGGACTGATACTGTCTCATATCATTCTCCGTCCAGGAACAAATCATAGGGACCTCTCATCATTTATATATCTAGGTGATCTAATCACAAATGATAAGAGTGCAATCTCCTTTGTTACATAGTTAATTTGTACAACAACACCATGATCTGTACAAATAGTGACGCTATGGGACATAATTGTCCAATAATCTCCCACTTGGCCTATAACCAGTCACTCGAGTCTCTGACACCCGAACTATGTATGGTTGGCTCAAATTGCTGAGAAATGCTTTCGTCAGCGGATTTTCATGATTATCGTCTGATGCGATTTATTCAATCATCACATCACCACGATGTATGATCCGAACGGATCAGATGAATATCGAAGTATATATATATATATCTGGATCGTTGATGAGACCATTAATTCTTTAGCCTATGCTGACGCCTAGCTCAGCTGCTAAGAGAACTATATCTAATCCAATTAGATTTGTTATTGACCCATATTACTTCTATTGCTGCCTCAACTACCGCAATTAACCCGCATTTGTTGTTTATTCGGTAACAGTATCTTGCTTGGAAGATTTAAAGCTCACTATACCGTTATTCAAACTGTATAGTACCGTTTGCGACTTTTAGTCATCTTTATCGGTTATTGGAAACTTGCTACAGTGACCCCAGTCACTTCAAGTTCTCCTTCTCCATAGACTAAGACAGCATCCTTAGTTCTCTAAGATACTAACAGATGTTCTTAACATCAATCCAGTGACTATCACTCGGATTGGCCTATTTGTGAATCCATATGCTCAAAGCGTATGAGACACCAGGTCGCGTACATTTTTCAATGTACGGTTTCTCGGAGAGTATTTTGAAAGACAAGCTTTCACCGATATTTATTTTATGGGAATATCATTTCCAAGAAATGACATATTATCATTATTTTACAGGACAATCACTGTCAGTGCGCTCCCACTAACCTCCTTATATATACAATAATCATTTTCGTTTTGAATTAAATCATAAATCATTATGATTACATCAAAAACGATAATTCCAAGAACCTAATGCTTGCTTCAATCCAATCATGGATCGAATAACAAGCATTATCCAAATGGATTTACCATGGCAACAGGTAAAAGGTTGAATCATAATCAACACAATGTTGATAACGATACCTTTCCGCTAAAAGCCTAGCTTTATACGTTGGTATGTTGCCATCCATGTACGTCTTCCTTGAAGACTTATCATACCAGTAGGCATAATGCCTTGTGGTACATCAACTAGTCTCCAATCTGGTTGATTTACATGGAATCCAATTCGGATATCATGACACTTTGCCATGATAGGGAGTCGATACCTTGTATCACTTCCTCATTTGTAGTCAGTTGGTATACCTCAATAAGATAGACATTTTTATGAGGTGAGATCAGAAACTCATACCCCAGGTTGTTTTCTGACTCTATCCAACCTACGCGGTTCTTGTGTATTCGAAGATTACTGGTGATAGTTTCATCCTTGATGAACTATTTATGTTCCATTAGGATTCGGTGCCTTGAACAGTATTACTCCGATTTTCATCGAGTTATACTATCCTCCCACTTACCACTGCATATCGGTATTCCTTTTAGGAAAACCGCATGGTGAGCAACAATCTAATTGTTCTCTTGTGAGATGTATAAGTACAATACTTATGGTATCCCTATGATAACCTACATTTGGCACTTATCCAATTTGGGTTCTTGTTTGATATCATCCAAACGTATGCCTAGCATACCCAAATCTAACAGGAATGAGAAACCTGGTTTCTTTCCTGTTTATATCTAATATGTTATCTGTCAAACAGATATTTATGGAACCTTATTCAAAATAAGTTCTGCACTGTTAATGCTCATCCGTTGAAGGAAATGGTAGCTCAGAGTGACTCGTGATTAACCTTATCATGTCTAACAAAATTCGGTTAATCCCCTCGGACACACCGTCAAATTGACGTGTTCCTGGAGGAGTCCTCATTTGAAAGAATACTATACTCTTTCAAGTATACGAGAAACTTATTGCTTAAGTATTTTCCATTACGGTCTTACCGTGACGGTTTAATACTTTAGCCGATCTGTTTGTCTATTTCGTGTCGAAACTGTGAAAGCTTCCGATTTGTGTTTCAAAAGAAACACATAACCATAACGCGATGCCACATCCGTAAAGGTCACGAAATATTCATATCCACATCTAGCCTAGCTAGACATGGGCCCACTTGATTCACTATGAACTAGGGCTATCAGATCGGTGGCATTTACACTTCTACCAAGTAAAGGTGTTTTAGGCACTTTGCCCAATAATTCCAAATTAAATATTACACTTTTATTACCGAACCTTTACGATTTAAATTCTAAATTTAATCGCAACGGGTCTCAAAGCCCGATTAACATCTAATGTTTATTTAATTAAAGTCAAATGGGCTTTTAATTAATTTCTTTAAGGCGTGGACTTTTGGTCAACTCGGGTCAAACCGATAACCAAGGTCCAATCCGGGATTTACCCCATAAGCCCAGAAATCAATTTTGGCCCATTAGGCCCAATTAAATAATTAAGGTCCATTAAGTCATAATTGGACTTTATGGATGTGGTTTTGGGCCCAATTGGATCCAACCAAATTGGCCTAAACCTAACTTGGTACAACCAAGCCCAAAAGCCCAATTACAACCTATAAGGCCCAAATCCAATTTCAAGCCCAATTAAATAACTTATAAAATTCCAAATTCCACAATTAATTAACCTAAGTGTAATACACAATTAATTACCCAATTAACATTTCTAAAACATCAATTAGCCTAATTAATCATGCACTTTAACAACAAATAGTGTCCAACACAATTGATCAAAATCAAACCCAATTTACATGCTTAAAGTCTCGGTAATTAGGGGTTTTTCTAATCCGATTCGGTTTCAATCCAATTGAATCCACAATCATCATTTCCCAAATCAATTCAACTCATCCAATGAATCAAAATAAAAAAACACAATGAATTTCAAAAACACATGATTTTCGGCCAAGCCAACTTTTAAAGGGAAAATTGTTCCAAATCAAAATTCAATCCAATTGAACCTCAAATTAACATTACCCACTTGTTTTAAGTCATCCAATGATCAAAAAAACAAAATTACCAAGACATTTAGGGTCCTATGATTTTCGGCCATGCCCAAAAATTTGGGGAAAAATGGATCCAATCCAATTTCATGAAATTAATCATGCACAACTTCAATTAATCAACATACAAGCATACTTAATCAATCAATTTAACCAAATCATGCTTCAATTGATTTTACCCAATTTCAAACCCTAACTTTATCATGCTTGATAAAAGCTCATAGATACCATTGTTGGTTTCTAATTAGGTCCCAAGATCCATCAAATAAGCATGAAAACCGCATGAATACATAAACGAGTAAGGCGGAATACATACTCACATTGATCGGTTTGATGCTACGAAGAACAATCCACTTCTTCCTCCTTGTTGAAGCTCGACAGTGAGCTCATTGTACTGCAGTGGTGCTCGGTTTTGGGCTGTGAAAGTCCTCCAAGATTCGGCCATGGGAGACACCATGGAAGCTCCAAGCTTTAAGCTCCAAAATTGATTCCAAGCTCACAAGAACACTGCCCTATCACCTTAGGATAACTCATGGTGTGCTAGCACTTCTTTTTCTTCTTCTTATTTTCGGTCTAACCAGAAAAATGGGGAAGAAATCGGCTCCAAGCCGTGAGAAGGAGAAGGAAGAAGAGGAGGGAAAAATTGGTTTCCATGAAACCGTATACCATGTGAGAGAGAGAAAAAGAAGATGCTTTTTGTTTATATATTTATTTTATTTTCCAAAAAACAAAACAAATATACAAAAACAATTTTCATTTATCAAAAATCAAAAGCAAAGAAAAAAGAAAAAGCCATCAATGCTTTTCAACTACCACATCACTATTCACATCAATCAATCAATCAAGTGACAAGTTGTCACATCACTCAAAGTGACTAATGATTTGACGCTTTATGTGACTAGCGATTTGACGCTTGATTTGACTTGCGTGCCGCACTCGAATTCGAAATGCGAATGTGCTCGCAAATAATCCCGGGCTCGGGTTCGCTAATTCCAAATTAACGAATTTTCCGTCGCGTCGTAATTAAATGATTACGCCTAGCGAAATCACTATTCACGTCGCTAACGAATTAATTCTAAATTAATTCGTTCGCCCGAATTAAAATCTAATTTTAATTGCGCGTCGAAATCCAATTTCTTATAATATATCAAATATATTATTTTATCGATTAATTCAAAATTAATCGTTCTCTCTGTTTTATTTATATTTTATCCCAGATAAAATATCTCTGTAATTAATCCCAGATTAATTTTCTCTCTCTTCTAATTAATCCCAGATTAATAAAGTGCGAGTCATACATCATCGGTGAATCTTCAGGAAGCGACCCATGAGATCCCCGGATATATTGGCAGTAAATTCGGTCGTCGGACTATCCGAACACATAAGTACATTGTACTACGTTTATACCGATTTACAAGACAAGGTTGGCTTCTAGCAAAGCGCCATGCCTACCCAATTCTCCAGAAATATCCTTATAGGAATATGTGATCTATATCAAGCGTAGTATACCGTAGTATTGCGTATTTTGATCCAGCATCGGATGATCACGTGCTAGGCTTGGGGCTGGAATTGTGTCTGCCCCGTACGAAGCACATATCGGATGTCTGGTAACTAGTCTCTATAATCGGATATACATGACCTTGTCATAATATCTCGATAGCTCGAGCATTTAAGAGAACGAGTTTCGTATCCTACGTGACCATCATCTCCATATGACTGGAGTGACACTTCCGTCTTGACATCACACCCAACACACTACGATTCTCAATATACCCAGCATCGGCGTACACAGAACCGGTTAAAGCCCTGGACGACCTCAACTAAAGTATATTGATTGTCGTAAGCATTAGCGGTGCAAGTCTCAAGTTAAGACCAAATACACATACCCTGATTGCAGACTCCCATAGACACATAGTCATACTACCAATGGGATTCCGCGGGGGGTCTATCCATTGCGAAGCTGTTTCCCGTACCATCGGTAAAACACAACCTCCTATTACACTTGCATGAGTATCCTATACCCAAATATATTAGAACTATGCCGTTGTGTCCTCACAAACGCGCACAAGTGTAATACTAGTCTTTTACGTATTTATCGATGTCCAATCTCGATAATACTCTGACTAGGGATATTTAATGATTTATCATACGTGGATTGATATTGTCTCATATCATTCTCCGTCCAGGAACAAATCATAGGGACCTCTCATCATTTATATATCTAGGTGATCTAATCACAAATGATAAGAGTGCAATCTCCTTTGTTACATAGTTAATTTGTACAACAACACCATGATCTGTACAAATAGTGACGCTATGGGTCATAATTGTCCAACAATCAAAATAAACCACAACAAACTTACCTAAAAATGATTCATCAATCTCATAAATGTGCTAGGTGTGTTTGAAAGACCAAATGGCATAACTAACCATTCATACAAGCCATACTTAGTCTTAAATGCAGTTTTCCACTCATCTCCCTCTCTTATGCGAATTTGATGGTATCCACTTTTTAAATCAATCTTACTAAAAATTTTGGAACCATGCAATTCATCCAACATGTCATCTAGTCTAGGAATTGGGTGACGATACTTTACCGTAATATTGTTGATAGCTCGGCAGTCAACGCACATACACTACGTCCCATCTTTCTTAGGAACTAGAAGCACTGGTACTGCACAAGGACTCATGTTTTCCCTTACATACCCCTTGTCCATCAACTCCCGTACTTGCTTTTGTAGCTCATTTTTCTCCTCGGGATTGCTCCTATAAGCCGGTCTGTTAGGAATGACTGCTCCAGGTATGAAGTCTATCTGGTATTCAATTCCTTTAATAGGTGGAAGCCCACTAGGTATGTCCTCTGTCAGTACGTCACTGTAATCCTGCAAAAGAGATGAAATAGACACATGAAGCAAATGGTCAGTGTCAGTAAAATAATACGAGGCTCATTATAGACTAACAATAGCATGAGCTTGCTAGCCTTGAACGCTTTCCTCGCTTCACCTTCACCCATGTAGAAACTCTTTTAACTCTCCCTTTTGTTTTCCCCTCACGTTCACTCACACTCCCCTTGGGAACTCCCACGGCCTTGGCCTTATTTTTCTCACCAGATACACCACTCTCACTAGTCTCATCCAAGGTGGTGTTTCCCTTCGCTCTCTCTTTGTCACGCTCAAGTTGCAACTTAACCTGATCTTCATGGACTTGTGCAGGTGTAAGTGGGTATAATGTAATGGGTTTTCCCTTATGTTGGAAATATTACTTGTTCTTGAACCCATCATGAATAACCTTCTTATCAAACTGCCACGGCCTGCCCAAAAGAATATGTCCTGCATGCATCGATATCACATCACATAGGACATCATCTGTGTATGGCCCAATGGTAAAGCTCAACAATACCTGCTTTGTCACACTTATTTCCCCACAATCGTTTAACCACTGCAACTTGTAAGGCTTCGGGTGTCTCAAGCAACTCAACCCCAATCGCTCAATCAAAGCTGTGCTAGCAACATTAGTACAACTGCCCCCATCTATGATCATACTACATCCCTTTCCATTCACACGGCACCTAGTATGGAATATGTTCTCCCTCTGCTGCACACTCTCATCCTCAACAACATGTGCACTCAAAGCACGCTTGACAACTAATGATAAGTTATTCAGCGGGTATGCAGCTCCCTCATGGTCACTAGCATCCTCCAACTCTGGCATCTCCTCCTCGACCTCACTATCGGTAGAATACACCTCTCCACTCTTCTTATCAATCACTAAGGTACGCCTATTGGGACATTGTGAAGCATAGTGTCCCATGCCCAAACACTTGAAACACTTGACATCCTTAGTTCTAGCAGCTGCACCCTCAGGTTTTGGTCTAGTTTTGCTCGGTTCTGCAGCCTCTTTACCCTTGGCACTAGGTTCGGCCCTAGGCTTATTAAAGTCTCCACTAAAATCACCTTTAGGCTTGTCAGAGCCTCCATCTCGCTTCTCATTCGGAACCCATTTCCCATTCCATGCAGAAGTAGCCTGAGTGCCAAATCTGGATGTTAACTTTTTCTTGAGTTGCAATTCTACCTTGATAGCCATGTGAAGCATATCCTCCAAATCAACATAGTGATGCAACTCCACCATGTTTGCAATCTCTCTATTCAAGCCCCCTAGAAACCGTGCCATAGTAGCTTCTGCATCCTCAATTACATTTGCCCTGATCATGGAAACTTCAATCTCGGTGTAATAATCCTCAACACTCTTGGTCCCCTGATACAGATGTTGTAGTTTCTGATACAATTCCCTATAGTAATGGCTGGGTATAAATCTCTTTCTCATGAGACCTATAAGTTCTGCCCATGTCTGAACCGGCCTCTCATAATTTCTCCTCCGAGTAGAGACAAGCTGATCCCACCAAATCATACCATAATCGGTAAACTCAATTGCTGCTAGATTGATCTTCCTCTCGTCTGAGTAGTGATGACAGCTGAAAATCAATTCTATTTTCTTTTCCCATTCTAAATAAGCTTCAGGATCATTCTTGCCGTGGAATGTTGGTATCTTGATCTTGATGCTACCTAGATCACCATCTATATCTCTTCGTCTACCATATTCCCTCCTATCATAATCCCCTCTTCTGGCATCAAATGCACCTCTATCATCAAACCGTCTATCATTCCTCCTATCATTCCTCCTATCAAACCTCCTATTAGGCCTCCTATCATGCCCAGGCTGAAATCTCTCCATATCATCAAGACCATCAGAATCATCAAACTCATTCTCAGCTTTCTCTTCATCTGGTGGTACATACTGTGGTGGTACACATTGATGTGGCACATTATGAGGTGGTGGTACATTTTGAGGTTGTGGTATATGCTGGGGTGGTGGTGCTCTGGGACCGCTACCAGTTTGAATACTCTATACACTCTTGGTCAATCTCTCCAAAGCAGTATTCATGTTCTCCATCATATCTGTAAATTTCCTATCCAAAGCCTCAAGCTTTTCATCAGTGGTTAGACCTGCCATCTCAACACTAAACAAACAGATTAGAAATAATAAGAAAGTAAAGCAAATATGTAAATCCTCACAATCTCACGTGTTTACACTCGAATGATATCACTCCACTCGTGTTTGCACTCTATTGGCTTTTACCCGATACTGTGCTCACAATCACTGCCTTTTACCACTCTTGAGTTCGTCCTCAATTCAAATGTGAATCACACTCAATCTAAGAATACAAACCAAATGTAGTCCTCAAGCTAGCATGAAACACAACAGACCCAATAATATATATATAGGGCAGGCGAAAACAAAATGCGAACAAGAATAGCAACGACGAAGACTCAATCAATAATACTTAAACTAGAGTATTTGGAATAAAGAAGTGAACAATTAGCACAATGGAAAAAAAAATAAGCATGCAAATTCGCGGTCGTATGCAATTTCGGGAGAAAATTTGGCATCGCTATAGAAATTTTGATGGGATACCCTCCACGGGCACCTAAATGATAATATGGAACAAACTAAATTCAACCAAAAAATTTCACTTTTTAACTTTTTTTTTTTTTTTTTTCTGCTCAAGTGATCACTATCACTCAAGTCTTTTTTTTTTTGATAACGTCAGATGCTGATACTGTGATTCTGATTTCAGAGGCTGATTTAGGTTCTTATTTCAGAGGCTGATTTAGGTTCTGATTTCAGAGGCTGATTTTCAGGGTCTGATTTCAGAGGCTTTTGGTCAGGGTATGATTTCAGAGGCTACTGGTCAGGGTCTGATTTCAGAGGTTACTTTTCAGGGTCTGATTTTAGAGTCTGATTTCAGAGGCTAATTTCAGGGTCTGATTTTCAGAGACTAAGTTTCAGGGTCTGATTTCAGAGTAAGATTTGAAAGGCTAAGTTTTAGAGTCTGATTTCAGAGTCTGATTTCAGGGTCTGAATTCAAAGGCTAAGTTTTAGAGTCTGATTTCAGGGTCTGAATTCAAAGGCTAAGTTTTAGGGTCTGAATTCAGAGTCAGATTTCAAACTTCACTAGGGTTTTAGAAACAACACACATCCACCAAAGAACATGCTTATTTCTCCAACATATGCTAAATAACAGAAAGTACATGACAAACTGATATGAAGAACAGAACAAAAACCCAGAACTGGAAAATGATAAAAGATGAACTGATATGCAAAACACAACAAAATCAGATCCAGAAATAAACAAAACGAAAACAGAAACAAGATCCAACAAGAACTGAAACGAAAATAACAAGAACGAAAATAAAAATAGAATCAAACAAAAGAAAAGATAGAAAAAATCAGACCTTGGAACCCTGAGCTCTAGATACCAAATGACAAGAAACCCACTTGGATTCGAAATCCAAGCAAACCCCAAGCAACTGACAGAACCCCAAGAACCGCGAATATGATTTTGTAGAAACAAAACCCTTCCAAGCCACAAAGAAGACCCACAAAGAACTTGCCCTTGAGAAACTTTAAGATGAATCCTTGTAGTGTTTTGCTAGCAATGCAGACGCCACTAAGTTTGCCAAAACTTAGATAAGTCGATTCAAACTTGAAAAGGGGAACCCCTCCCTTACAAGAATTCGGCCATAGCCAAAGCCTCAAGCTTTTGAGTTTTATAAATTTTGTTGATTGTCTCCAAAATGAAAAAGAAAGAAAGCTTAAATAGTGATACAAAAGAAACCCTAAAGGCATAAAGACAACAATGCCCATAAATACGAAATTACAAAAATACCAAGTTTTTAAGTCTTCAAATGCCTAAGAAGCTTTATTCTAAACTGATTTGGGCCAAGTGAAATGGCTTTGGGCCCTTTCCATCGAAGCCCACATGCGTCTCTATTTGTTTGTTGCAGTCGGCCATAAAACTCTGAACTAATCCCGCCATTGCTTCTCTGAGTCTTTTGGTCCTCTGCCTCGTAATTGGCCCTTCTGGTACTTGTAATGGGTCTTTTGCTTTGTTGTCGGCCTGGATCATGTCACTTGAGGACACCCTATGTTATTTTTCATTCATATTTTCGATTATCAATTGTTATTTCCTCGCATACATCTTTATGGTTCACGTCTATTATTTTTTTATTTATATTGGGTTAATGATTGCGTGCTATCTCTTGCGGTATATCGGATGGAAACCCAAACATAAATTCCGTAGCCGAATCTAAATGGACGGTAGTGCGGTCTGTACTTGGGATACAACTCCACGTACCGCTTGAGAAACTTTCACGCACGTGTTTCATTTTTTGTTATTTAATTTTTATGTTCATTCATTGTTTGTGTTTATTATTTCGTCATTTACTTTCTGTATGTGATTTCATTTATGCATTGTTACTTAGTGCGTATGGGCTAATTACGTTGGATTAAAGGTCCTCCATTTGAGGGAAATGCCTAAGGGCAACCTTTACCACGATATTTTGCCGCGCCGGATGAAGTGCACTTGATTGGATGTGAAATGTGTTCAATCGGGCACACGAGGTCCCATATAGATGTCGGCCTAGGTCGCATCTCTTTTCATATTTTGTTATTCGTTTTTTATCATTTCTTCATTTACTTATGCATTGTTATCTAGTGCTCATGGGCTAATTACGTTGGATTAAAGGTCCTCAATTTGAGGGAAATGCCTAAAGGGCTACCTTTACCACGATGTTTTACCGAGCCGGATATACTTGATTGAATGTGAAATATGTTCAATCGGGCATACGAAGTCCCATATAGATGTTGGCATTGGTCACATCTCTTTTATTATTTCGTTATTTACTTTTCGCATGTTATTGCTTTATTTATTTACGCATTGTTAATCTAGTGCGCATGGCCTAACTACGTTGGATTAAAGGTCCTCCATTTGAGGGAAATGCCTAAAGACTACCTTTACCGCGATGTTTTGCCGCACTGGACGAAGTATACTTGATTGAATGAGAAATACGTTCAATCGGGCATACGAGGTCCCATATAGATGTTGGCCTTGGTCGCATCTATTTTATTATTCAGTTATTTACTTCCCGCATGTTATTGCTTTATTTATTTATGCATTGTTAATCTAGTACGCATGGGCTAACTACGTTAGATTAAAGGCCCTCCATTTGAGGGAAATGCCTAAAGGCTACCTTTACCACGATGTTTTGCCGCGCCGGACGAAGTATACTTGATTGAATGTGAAATACGTTCAATCGGGCATACGAGGTCCCATATAGATGTTGGCCTTAGTCACATCTCTTTTATTATTCCGTTATTTACTTTCTGCATGTTATCGCTTTATTTATTTAGACATTGCTATTTAGTGCGCATGGGCTGATTGCGTTGGATTAAAGGTCCTCCATTTGAGGGAAATGCCTAAAGGCTACCTTTACCACAATATTTTGCCGCGCCGGACAAAGTATACTTGATTGAATGAGAAGTACGTTCAATCAGGCATACAAAATTTCATATAGATGTCGGCCTTGGTCGCATCTCTTTTATTATTCTGTCATTTACTTTCTGCATGTTATTCCGTCTGTTTACTTTTGCGTCGTCATTTGGTGCGCATGGGCTAATCGCGTTGGATTAATGGTCCTCCGTTTGAGGGAAATGCCTAAAGGCTACCTTTACCACAATGCTTTACCGCGCCAGGTATACAAGATCCCATATGGACGTTGGCCAAAGCTCTTGGTCACACCCTTCTTCTGTTGATATTGTTATTCGCCTTTTTGGTTGTCATTTTTCATTTTGCACTTCACATTCATGCTGTGTTAATGCTTGAGTGTTGCCTCTCGTGGTATATCAGATGGAAACCCATACATAAATTCCGTACCCGAATCCGAATGGACGGTAGTGCGGTCTGTACTTGGGATACAACTCCACGTACTGCTTGAAAAACACTCGCGCACGCGTTTATGTCATTTTATATACCACTTTGGTAATCTCGTTTGAACGCGTTCTCAAATGCTACACGAACACATGCATTCTGCCTCATTTTCGTTCGAACGCATTTCCAAACGCTACACGAACGCAGACATTCTGTTTACCATTCGAACGTATTTTTGAACGCTACACGAACGCACATACAGTGAACTGACCTCCTTTCATCATATTTTATGCATGTTTGCTTCTTTGATCATTTCTTTTACACTATGCACTGGATTATCTACCATTATTATTAGCATTTCGATTATTATTATTTATTTATATTTTTGCACTTCTTTGTTTAATATGTCTATGGAATTATGCATTTGTCTTCCTTTTTTATTTATTTACGTTTATGGGTGTGCAAACTTGTGTGTTGATTAAATTATCTTGTATGTGTTGCATAAGACTTGGTTATACTATTGCATAAATCCTTTCATTACAATTGGCATAAGTAAGGGACCATTCCAAACCCAACGGTTTGAGGTCTTCCCTTGCGAGGGGTGAGTGCAGCCTTAAATCATTTCCCAGTTTATACTTGTTGGCGACTCCTTTATCCTTCGGTTTAGTCCCCCGCGGGCTACTCCGTACTCCCAACGGGCCGCGAGCCCGGACAGCGTCGCTACAGTCTGGCGACTCCATTGGGGATAGATAATCAGCCCCGAAATAATGTCTTGTAATGTTTGTGATTTTTGCTTTAGTTAACCTTGCCTCATATATTTTACATACCCTTTCTTACCTTGGTGGCATCATGTATCGTGAAGTCATTTTCACTCGAAGCGGTGGATCGTTATATGGTATCATCACTCGTTGGCACGTACCTTAGGGTATAAAAAAGGTGCGCTCACTTGGTCGCTCGAACCCTTGAGTGGGGAGACCTTGTTGTGGGCAACCCTTCGCCGGCGAGAGCCTTTGTCTATACTCCTATAAACCCGCATGTGAACCATAATTGTATGACCTATAGAAGCCACCCTTTTATGCTTATGTTTGGGACCATCATCATTTGGATCCAGTTGGACTTCTCGTCATAAGATACGAACTTGTTGGGCCATTTAAACTGGGACGAGTTTATGTCTTATGACTATTGGGCCAAAAGCTTCCAAAATGCCGATGGGCCACTTTGTGTTTGGGCCCCCTATCATTTGAAGTTGTTTAGTCACGTTATCGCAAAAGTGTAAACATGTTGGGCCTTTTTCAATTGGGACAAGTTTGCACCTCGCAATAATATGATTGAATGCTTTGAAATGATAATAGGCCAACTTGTATGAAAACCTTGATGGACTTAGAAAATCCAATCATGATATAAATATTCTAGAAGCATGAGTCCGATATCCACATTGGCTTTCATCCAGAAAGGATACACCTTGTTATTACATATTTGTATACTTTTGGATACCTCTAAGTTCATCCCCATGACCGCGATTACTGAAGGTATAATTCATCATTTCTAGACAATGACACGATCCCCATAATAGGCTTAGTCAATATTATAAATGGGCGGTCTTTGTCTGTTAGTGATGGAAAGAGACTGAAGTAATCAAAGTTCACCCCGTAGCATAGAAGATAACGATTTTGTTTACCCACATAGGTGCATAAAATAAGCCATACTTAGAACCCAAAAATAGACTTACCACGAGTGTGAGAGAAATAAGATCGGAAGGATATATTTTATTTTGGTAACCACATGCATCTTATATATCTCATGCATCACACGCATACATGCATCATGCTAACTCATAGTTTCAAACAGCCATCATAGATATCCGTTGGGTTAGAAGTGAATGAAGACTCGTTAAAAAACAGTTAACAAACATGAGTGAGTCAGATAATGAGGTTTCCCGCATGGATCAATTAGATACCAACATCACTAAGATTACTGAGCAGTTGCAAGCTTTAGCCACCGCTGTGGCAATTCTGGCAGTTCCCCGCACAGAGGGAATAGAAAGCAATGAGAATGTCAGACGTGAGGAGCCTCCGAACAGGGTGAGTGATGAGATCCTTATTTTTAATGATGACACGACAGAGTATTCCATGGGAAGAGTAGCCTGGTCTGAGGCAGAATTGCAGAAACTCAGGGATCAGGTAGAGTCCGTTACCCACAAGCTAAATGGTAAACATGAAGATTTGCTAGACTACGATGCGATGAATTTCAAAGAGCAGCTGTCTTCTCAGTTCAAGATGTCCGACATAGCCAAGTTCAATGGGAACGGGGATCCGAGGGTCCATCTCCGACAATATGTTTCCGTGATGAGTTCAGTGGGTCTGTCGAAGCGTCAGGTTCAGAAGATGTTCAGGATGTCACTGGAGGAGGCACCCGTGGTATGGTATCACGACCTGGAGAGAAAGGTCAAAGATGACTGTAGGGCATTAGCAGAGGCCTTTCTGAATCAATATGTCACATATTTAGAGATCGACTTGTCACTCCGTGACTTGGAGAATACCAAACAGAAGCCGGAGGAAAACTTCAAGAATTATGTAGACCGCTGGAGGAGCTAGCTTTTGAAGATGCAGACTCGGCCCTCGGAGAAGGACCAGATCAAGATGATCATCAAGGGCACCAAGCCCTCTATTTATAACAAGCTGAGGAGGATGACCTCCATGATTAACGACTTTCGACAACTCAGAGAAACTGTCATGGATATCGAGGAGGAATAAGCTGAGAACATGAAGTTTAATGCCCATAATAGAAGTACTATTGGGGGGCCTTCCGAGACCAAGCCTACTTCTGCTGAAGTTGCCGCCATCAGAAACAGGCAATTTTCTAACCTTAGTAAGCCTCTGTCAAAGGTGCTTGAGAAGTTGAAAGGACAAGGACTCCTGAAACCTTTAGAACCTAGTCCAATTCCGAACCCTGTGCCACACTATTTCGACTTAAATCAATACTGCCACTTCCATCAGCAAAAAGGCCACGAAACTGAAAACTGCAACCGCCTTAGGCATGAGATCCAAAACCTCATTGACGGTCATAAAATACCTGACCCAGAAAAAGAACAACCCAACACACACAGAAACCCTCTACCCAACTACCACTCTGTTCCACCACCCACCTACATGATTAGCTCTGGCCTACCCGAAAGCATTGTCCTCCAAACCATCGACCACCAAGCCTTCTTCATAGAGATATGTGGTAGCAGTAGTGAAGATGAAACGGGGCAAGGGATAGATTCCTGGGAAAACTTCTCGATTAGTGACAAAGAGAAGGATGAATAGAAAGAAGAACTACTGCAGTCAGAGAATCTGATGCTCAAAGGAACCAAGAAGACTGAAGAATACAAGGCTGCAGATGACGAAGACATTTATTTTTGTAATCGCGCATTTATTAGTCATAAAGACATTGTTTTGCTTACTTGCTCGAAGCTTTTTAGTTTACATCATGCGTGACATGAGCGTATTTGACATTAATTCGACAAAGACAAATGCATTTAATCTTGGTACATGTGAATTCCCAAGGGAATTTCAATTTCAAGTGAGAACTGGAATATAATTGACAGAAGGAAATTGTAAGCAGGCCCTGGGGGCGACCAAAGACATTAATAGGTGAAGGGCGCCAAAGAAGCACAAGGAAGGCCTAACCTATCGGAATGGGAAATACATCTATGTATACATGCATACACGTTACATACACGCAATTCTTGTTTTGTATTCGCAGGTTTTTGAAGAAAGAAAAGGAAAAAGCAGCAAAGACGAACAACTCAAATCGGGAACAAGACCCACAAATCAAATCGGGAACAAGACCCACAAATCAAATCGGGAACAAGACCCACAAATCAAATCGGGAACAAGACCCACAACTCAAATCGGGAACAAGACCCACAAATCAAATCGGGAATAAGACCCACAAATCAAATCGGGAATAAGACCCACAAATCAAATCATGAACAAGACCCACAACTCAAATCGAGAACAAGACCCACAACTCAAATCGGGAACAAGATCGACAAATCAAATCGGGAACAAGACCCACAACTCAAATCGAAAACAAGACCCACAACTCAAATCGAGAACAAGACCAACAACTCAAATCGGGAACAAGACCCACAACTCAATTCGGGAACAAGACCCTCAACTCAATTTGGGAACAAAACCCACTCGGAAGTTTGGGAACAAGACCCGGGGGTCAAAGCGCCTCGCCATCACCTCACATTGGTAACAGTTTGGGAATAAACCATCTACCTATCAAGTAAAGGTTCGGGAATGAACCAGGGATC
Source organism: Zanthoxylum bungeanum (assembly GCA_019454045.1). Classification (NCBI taxonomy): domain Eukaryota; kingdom Viridiplantae; phylum Streptophyta; class Magnoliopsida; order Sapindales; family Rutaceae; genus Zanthoxylum; species Zanthoxylum bungeanum. Next base: position 34,611 of record SKCR01036682.1, read on the forward strand.
GAAGCACCTCACCACCAGATCAACTCAGTTTGAAGCATCTCAGAACAACATGTAAGTTTGGGAACAGCTGGCGAGCCAGATAAGTAAAAATGCATGCATGACTTTGATATGATTGTCACTGTCACACACTGCATAAGTCCCATCAAAGTGGGGGCGACTATAGGCACTGTATTTTTGCATAAAGCTCAATGATGAGCCTCGTATGGAGGCACTACCCGATAAGTTACAGAAGTCACGGGAAACTGACGTCGGAAGGGAAAATTCAAAAATAAATACATCATCAAATTTAATTCTTTTATTTAGCCTCGGGTTCGCTCGGTTGATCTCTGTTTTAAATGTTAGCCTCGGACCAAAACTCATGCAACCCATGCAACCCACAAAGGGCCACACGCCCAAGCCCACATCACAAAACCCAAGCCCAATCCAAAATATTAAAATCACATTTAACACATGCCAAAATCCCTCCCAAATCCCCTTCCAAATTAAAAATATCTTGAATCTAATCCTCATAAAAAATACAGAATATTCTTTCCCTAAATAAATTAATTAAATACACCTCTTTATTGCTTGATTTGTTTCATTTTGAAAACCCATGCACACAAAAAACCCTAGCATGCAATTATAAAAGATAACATATTCTAAACCCTAAGCCACTTCACTCACTCATACGACACCACATCCCTCTCTCTCAACCAAAAACACAAACCCTACAAACCTAACTCTCTCTCTCTCAACCTTACGGCTTCATCATAAAAATAATACCTTCACGCCACTCTCTCTCAGACATAAAACAAGCAAGACAATCATGTATGAAATAAATAAATAAGAAACCAAACTGACCGACATCTCACGCCTTCAACAAACCCACTCCACGCCAACTCCAATTGACACACGCCACCTTAAAACGCAACCCTCACGTCCACGTCTCACCGAACACAAAACAACACAACCCTCATATCCCTTAAAGCCACCATCAAACCGCCTAAAAGACAAGAAGCTACAGACCACAAATAGCCCTCCACGTGAAAAAAAAAAAACAAACCCACAAACCCTGTAAAGCCGTGACAAAATACAAACCAATAAGAACAAACCCCTTAGCCCAAACAAACAAGCCCCACCGAACCAAAGAATACAAAAAAACTACCCCTTTAACCGACAACAACAGAGACGCACACATCCCTCTCTCACCTCCACTGGCCGAGACATAAACAGTCCAAACCGACCCCAAACTAGTCCGAAAAACAGTCCCAAAAATCACCTAAAACCAGTCCAAAAATAAAGCCTAAAAATAACAGTCCAAACAACGAAGAAAACAGAGAAATCAGCGGCTCAAAACAGCGAAACAATGAATAAAATATCGAACCAGGGAACCAGAAAAGTGACGGAGCATTAACCCTTCCGGCGATGGTGTAACGCACTTCCGAGAAGCAACTTAAAAGGTAAGACCCGATGACACCCTATGTTATTTTTCATTCATCTTTTCGATTATCAATTGTTATTTCCTCGAATGCATCTTTATGGTTCCGCATGTTATTTCTTTATTTATTTATGCATTGTTAATCTAGTGCGCATGGGCTAACTACGTTGGATTAAAGGTCCTCTATTTGAGGGAAATGCCTAAAGGCTACCTTTACCACGATGTTTTGCCGCACCGGATGAAGTATACTTGATTGAATGTGAAATACGTTCAATCGGGCATACGAGGTCCCATATAGATGTTGGCCTTGGTCGTATCTCTTTTATTATTCCGTTATTTACTTTCCGCATGTTATTGCTTTATTTATTTATACATTGTTAATCTAATGCGAATGGGCTAACTATGTTGGATTAAAGGTCCTCCTTTTGAGGAAAATGCCTAAAGGGCTACCTTTACCACGATGTTTTGCTGCACTAGACGAAGTATACTTGATTGAATGTGAAATACGTTTAATCGGGCATACGAGGTCCCATATAGATGTTGGCCTTGGTCACATCTCTTTTATTATTTCGTTATTTACTTTCCGCATGTTATCGCTTTATTTATTTATACATTGCTATTTAGTGCGCATGGGCTGATCGCGTTGGATTAAAGGTCCTCCATTTGAGGAAAATTCCTAAAGGCTACCTTTACCACGATGTTTTACCACGCCGAACAACTATACTTGATTGAATGAGAAATACGTTCAATCGGGCATACGAAGTCCCATATAGATGTCGGCCTTGTTCGCATCTCTTTTATTATTCTGTCATTTATTTTCTGCATGTTATTCCATCTGTTTACTTTTACGTCGTCATTTGGTGTGCATGGGCTAATCGCGTTGGATTAAAGGTCCTCAATTTGAGGAAAATGCCTAAAGGCTACCTTTACCACAATGTTTTGCCGCGCCAGGTATACAAGATCCCATATGGACGTTGGCCAAAGCTCTTGGTCACACCTTTCTTTTGTTGATTTTGCTATTCGCCTTTTTGGTTGTCATTTTTCATTTTTCACTTCGCATTCATGTTGTGTTAATGCTTGAGTGTTGCCTCTCATGGTATATCGGATGGAATCCCAGACATAAATTCCATAGCCGAATCCGAATGGACAGTAGTGCGGTATGTACCTGGGATAAAACTCCACGTACCGCTTGAAAAATACTCGCACACGCGTTTATGTCATTTTGTATACCACTTTGGTAATCTCGTTCTAACGCATTCTCAAACGCTACACGAACACATGCATTATGCCTCATTTTCGTTCGAATGCGTTTCCGAACGCTACACGAACATATGCATTCTGTTTACCGTTCGAACGCGTTTCCGAACGCTACACGAACGCACATACAGTGAACAGACCTCATTTCATCATATTTGATGCATGTTTGCTTCTTTGATCATTTCTTTTACACTATGTATTTGATTATCTGCCATTATTATTAGCATTTCGATTATTATTATTTATTTACATTTTTGCACTTCTTTGTTTAATTTGTCTATGGAATTATGCATTTGTCTTTTTATTTATTTATTTATTTATTTACGTTTATGGGTGTGCAAACTTGTGTGTTGATTAAATTATCTTGTATGTGTTGCATAAGACTTGGTTATACTATTGCATAAATCCTTTCATTACAATTGGCATAAGTAAGAGACCATTCCAAACCCAAGGGTTTGAGGTCTTCCCTTGCGAGGGGTGAGTGTGACCTTAAATCATTTCATAGTTCACACTAGGTGGCGACTCCTTTATTCTCCGGTTTAGTCCCCCGTGGGCTACTCCGTACTCCCAACGGGCCGTGAGCCCGGACAGCGTCGCTACAGGCTCGTTCCTCGGATGTTTTTAAAATTCATTTTCATTTAGACCGCCAAGACGATGAAAGTTCAAGAGCAGTTTGCAACCATTGTGGGGTTTCTTATAAATTTTCTAGTGGATACAGCAATATGATCAATCACCTGGAAAGACATCATGCGGTTGAACTTGGAATTGATACGACACAAACTCAAATGGCCAGGTAGGCATCATCTAGTAGAGGTACGAGTGCTGTAGATTTATTTAAATATTCTGTGCAAAAAATAGAGAAGAATTTGCGAAATTAACTTGTATGGCACATCTTTCTTTAAGCTTTGGTGAAAAACTTCATTTTACTAATTACGTGCATAATGCTTTAAATCCTGCTGCATGTAGAATGACTCGAAACACAACAAAACGTCATATTTTTAAATTTTACAAAGATGGTAAAATTATTTTAAATGAAATATTTAAAGAGATTAAAGGTCGTATTTATATATGTTCTGCTATTTGGAGTGACCATTGGCAAACACACAGTTACACACTCATACATGAGTGTGACTTGTCATTGGATTGATGCATCATTTACCATGTAAAAACGCCTTATTGCATTTAGATTTTTTGATGACCAACATACTGCACAAAATATTTATAGAATGATGAAGGTAATTTTTGATGAATATGGTTTAGTAGATAAAATTTTAACAATTGGATTTGATAATTCATCTGCAAATACTGCATCCATCAATGATTTAAAAGAAATATGTCAACCAAATTTAGGGGGTCGATTTTTTCATATTCGTTGCACATGTCATGTCCTTAACTTATGTGTTCAAGATGGTCTGAAATTATTATCACCTTTCATTGATCCTATTAAGATGGTACTTAATTGTATTTGGTCATATTCTCAAGTTAGGAGAGAATGAGCCAAGTTTTGTAAAATAAATGGTATTAAACCGATTAAATTTTCAAGAGATGTTCCAACACGTTGGAATTCAACTTATTTTCTTTTATGTCAAGCATTACAATACAAAGATGCATCATGTAGTTTTTTTTCTCAACATGTTTAAAATATCACACTTTTTCCTAGTCAATGAGATATTTGTGAAATTTTTTTTAGATATTTTAAAATTTTTTAATGATGCTACTTTAATTTTTAGCGGAGTTTATTATCATACATCACATTTATTTCTTCTTGAAAGTTTGAATATTGTTGGTACTCTCGATGAACATGTTGACAGTAGCGATCCTAATGATATTGTTTTGTTCGAAGCCATTACTGCTATGAAGGTAAAATGGTTGAATTATTTTAGAGAAATTCCTTTACTTTATCTTATTGCTGCTGTTTTTGATCCTAGATTTAAATTAGAAGGTTTGAATAGTGCTTTACAAGCTTACTATGGTTATTTAGGAATATTAAATGAAATTGATATTACAAGAATAATAGTGAGATTAAGAAATGATTTAATTGAGTTATTTAATGATTATATTGTAAGATATAACTTAGGAACATTAAGTGAATCTAGTAGTAGTGAACCGGTAATTCAAACAAGACTTAGCGCAGGGGATCGTTGGTTACTGCAACGAAATAAAAAAGCTAGGATATGACAACTAATAACCCCGAATTAGATAATTATTTATCTACAAATTTCGAGTTTCCTATTGAAAGTTTAGTTAGTAAAAATTTTAAAATCCTTGAATGGTGGAACCGACATCAAAATATATATCCTGCAACACATATTTCCATCGTTGCGGTTGAGCAAGCCTTCAGCTTGGGAGGCAATATATTGGAAGCTAGACGATCTTCATTACATCCAAGCACTCTAGAAGCAATAACTTGTGTGGATGATTGGACTCGAGCTGATATGAGACAACAAGAAGATGCCCCCGATGATTTTGAAGACTTGTTCGATAATGCATCTGTAACAACAAGTGCAAGCGGAACCGGCTGAAGGATCAACTGATAATGATGATTGATATTTGATAATTACAAAATTGTAAATTTCTAAAGGGGGAATATCTTATAATTGTAATGGAACTACGTGAGCTTTGATTCCTCTCACCCCTTGAGGATACGTAAGCAACTTAAATTTTTTAAAATTTAAGTTCAAGCTCTTCAATTTAATAATTTTATTTATTATTAAATTAATCTAATTTATTTTCGAATTTTTTACACAATTAAAAAAAATTCGAACCGAACCGGAACCGGAACCGACCGGTTCGGTTCACGATTCCAGTTTCACTTAAGTGTTGAACCGGGAATCGGGAACTGGCCGGTTCGGTTCGATTCCGAACCGGAACCAAACCGCTGTCCAGGTCTAGTTCGATCCACACGAAAATCTAGGATAACACAATACATATTATATTTAATTTTCAAGGTGAGTTTTTATTAAAAATTATAAAATTATTTTATGGATAAATTTTTTAAATTTATGTTTTAAAGAAATAAAATAATATTATGAAGTAAAATAAAAATATTATAAATAATTTAATGTAAAATCCTCAATCCGGAGATGCTACCGACAGAGAATAGGTCGTACTATTCCCCTGAGCCACTGATTTTCTGACAATATTAAACTCATTTCATGTATAAACTCATGTACGGGACCGTTGCCCAACTCAACATCATAAATGCATAATACTTTTCAAACTAAATACTCAAATTCATTAAATATCACAACTTTAGTAATGACCACTTATACTCTTTACATGTGTATTCTTTACTAAACAAACTATATGATATATGACATTTTTTTTCACTGACTGAACTGAGCTTTGACTCGACCTGGTGGACCGAACACCCCAGTGACTGCCATCAGTATCCATCCTACCGAGCTTGTCCTCTAGGAATACCTGCAAAACTAAGGGTGGTAAAAAAGCCCAGCCTCGGTCCAGCCCGGACCGCCCCGGCTTTGGCCTGGCCCGGGGTGAAAAAAGCTCGGGCTGAGCTTCAAAATGAGGGGCTCGGCCGAGCCGGGCTCAACCAAAAAAGCCCGGGCCCGGCCCGGCCCAGGCTTAAAATAAATAATTATATATATTTTTATTTATAAAATATATATATATTTATATATAAATTTTTTATATTTATAATTTTTATATTAAAAAATCAGGCCCGAGCCTAAATTTAATTTGTCGGGCTCGGGCCAAGCTTATCAAAGCCGGGCCTGAGCCCGACCAGTTGCCATCCTTATGCAAAACAGAGAAACTGGGAGTGGGGGGGGTTAGACCGTTTGAATGATCTAAGTGAGTGGATGAATAAAATAAAAACTGATGTGCTTTTATAAAAAAATTTAGTTCTAAAACCGAAACTGTCACAAGAAAATCATCTATTCTGAAAACTATTTTCTTATCTGAAAACACAATCTTTCTGTAAAACTCTTTGTAAAAGCTTTTCTGTCTGCAAACTATGAGTCTTTTCTGTGAAACAATATTTTCTTTCTAAGACTCTTTTATAAACTTTCGTTTCTGAAAACTGTACCTCTGAAAACCTTTTCTCTAAAAAACTGTCACTGGAAATCTGTCTCTGAAAAACCTGACACATGGGGACGTTACATATCGCCGTCCCCCCATACGCCTAACTAGAGCCATGAGTGCAAATCCATGACATTGGGGCGTTATGTATCGCCGTCCTTCAAATCATGCCACTACATGTCCCTGAAACTAGTGGACTTGGGGCGTTATGTATCGCCATCCCACAAGCCACTGAACTAGAACCGGGGGTGCAGGTTTATGCTACCCTCCAGGTTCTGAATCTAGGATCTATGGGTATCTGTCATCCCTAGTCCTGAACTACGTGTGCACACGATATCTGAATCCGTCAATTCCACATCTGAGTCAAGTTACAGAATGAGGTGGGTTTTTCCCCCATGCCTCGAGAAATCGTAAATCTCAAGCTTTTGAAATCATTCTTTCTAAAACATCCTTAATTATAAAACATCTGTAATAAAACTTCGGCTAACGCCCTATGTGCGAAAAAATAAGTTTCAATTCAAAAACATATAAGTGAACACAATTTGAGAAAAAGGATTCACTCACTGATTTGGAGTCTTGGTAGCCTTACTTCACTTCGTCGAAGAAATTTGTGGTTCCTGCGATGACCTTTAATGGGCAACTTAATCAGAATACAAGTCACGGAATATGCTTGAAATTATTGTCACTACATAATATACTATGCTTGTGACATGACAAATTATGTGTAAAAGAGTCGATGCGAGACCCTAAGGATGGCCCTTAACATCCTGAATTGGAATTGAAAAGGTTGAACTGATTCTAGAATTTTGGCCTCGCGTCGCGACGCGGGCCTTTTGGCATCGCGACGCGTATTGATTCATAACCGAAGTAAAGCCTATGTTTTCTCTGCATCGCGACGCTATGTCCTTAGCGTCGTGACGTCCCCCTATGTGAACTCGAGGCAGAGAGCCTCTGATCAACACGTGTCGCGACGCCGAAAGCATAGCGTCACGACGTGACCCTAAATTCAGGTTAATTCACCATCTTCAATTACATGGCCCCAAGGCAACCCAACTCCAACACTCTAACACTATCACGTAAATAATTCTCTAATCTTCAAAAATTCTCAAAATCCATCTCATCTTATCAACCCAATACAAACCATCATCTAGAATCATTTAATCCACAAGCATAATTTTCTCAATATATTCATACACATTTAAACCTCATTCAATGCTAATACTATTATGACACTTCTCAAAATACATGCCATCAACTTATTAATGTCAAATCTAACAATTCCCATGACTAGGGTATGCTATATGCGAAATGAGGCTTTCCTTTTTCAAGCTTAAAATTGAAAAATGAGGAGAGGAAAAAGAGAAAAGGAAACTTACTAAGCTTGGAAACATGCTAGGATGGATCAAAATACTTTTGAAATGAAGCTAAATGTGAGAAAAGAAAATCTCTCCATCCCCCCTTTACTCTTCACGTTTTTAGTGTGTGAGGGAGAGAGTGAATAGTGTTCTATTTATAGACAAAGTGGGGCTAATTTTATGATGGAATGAGTGATTAGTATTGTGCCACCTCACCTTTATCTAGACTATTCCCGAAATTACTATAGCAGTCAAGGAACTTATGATTTTTGACCCATTTTGGGTTCAAATTTGGAAATATTTTCCAACGCAAAAGTTGTAGCTCTCGGTCTAAGATTTTTGATGATATAAAATTCATAAAAATCGAAGATCGTATGAAAACATTACGGCCTGATTACTAAAGGCTGTTTGGGACGGGACGTAAGCTAAGTTCTGCGTCGGAATTTCAAGGGATTTACCGAATGTCCCAAATGTCATTTTATGAGCACGTACTTACTCGAACATAATTTATATCAAGTATTATGCCTCTGAACTGTATTATTCGTCAGGCTCTGGTAACGTACAAGTCACCGGGGTCGTCGGATGTTACATTTAACTCTTTAAAAATTTTCCAACCTCTACTCTAGAAAGCTCAAATTTTAAGTTTTTATTAGTCGAGATAAAATAATTTTATTAATTATCAAAAGTTATATTCTAATATTTATTGTTTGTATTGATGGAAGAGAGTGAAACAAAAAAGACATTGAACCATTGTAAATGAGTCTCCCAGATATGATGATTTGGGAATGGAACATATTTTTTTTAAAAAAAAATATTACATATGAAGACAAATTTACCAAAATAATATTAAAATATTTACTTTTTTACTTTTAGAATTTAAAAGGATTCAATTGTCTTTAAAAACTATATAATTATATTTTATTTCATTACTTTTCATCTATCAAATAATTTTTTGGAACATTAAATTATAAATATCTCTCTCTCTTTTTTCTCCAAACAAGGTTATGATACTTTACTCTTAATTCTGTTTTGTTAAATTCCATTCCATTATAAATAATTTTTTTCCATCAATCCAAACATAGCTTAAATGCAACCAGACACCACCAAATTTTTCTTAAAAAGTTTTTGAAATTAAAAAAGCCACCTTTACTGCAAATCATACCAAATAAACAACCTTATTTAATTTATTTAATCAGATATAGATTTTAACTTTTACGTTCTGTAATTTGGTGTTTATTTTATTGAATTAAAAAATTAATAAAGAATAAAGCTATGCAGTTTAAGTTATGACTAATCGATGATTAATCATAAATCGCTAGTTGAGCAATTTGATCTGGTCGATTTTTGAATGTCTTAAAACAACACGAATTTTCAAGAAATTTTGACTTATTAATCAAATGATTTTCGATTTTCTAAAAAACATCCAATTTCAATTTCTAATCTATTTTTTTAAATTTTCAATATTGTGTTAGGGTTCTGATTAATGATTTTGTGTAAAAAAAACAAAAGAAAGAAAGAAGAATTTCATTAAAACGATGAAAAATAATGAGAATATTCTTTGATTTAAATGAATTATTATCGAAGTATTAACACTATTATCCACTAATTATAATATTTTCCTAAACCAGGATAAGATTTTCTATTTATATCAAAACCGTCTCTAATCATGTTAACTTGACTAAAGACTCTTAGTGGAGTGTATTCAATTTAGATTATGTAGGATTATTTTAAAAGTCTATAAGTATTCAATCAACATTTTAAAAAATTCTTTAAAATCTTGTGGTATTTGATTAATATTTTAAACAGTCCATTAAAATATGGCGATATTTAAAAGTTCATTGATGGTTAAGAACTTCATTTAATGATCACTACAAAAAAATAGTGAAGTAGCGACATAAAAAGCTGTCTGTATTCCGTCGTTAAAAAACAGTTAGCGATGGAATAGTGACGAAATAATTATATCACTATTTTCTTGGTTGCCAAATTAATAGCGACAAAACAATTATATATGTCACTAAAATTATAGAAGAAAATTATTCCGTCTCTAATTAGCAACGGAAAATTCGTATCTTATAGAGACAGAATTGCTACGGTTGAATTTCCATTTCTAAATGGCGACGGAATATCCATCTCTAAATATCAATGTATAATTCTGTCGCTAATTAGAAACGGAAAGTCCGTAGCTAAATATAATAAAATTGCTACGAATATTTCGTTTCTAATTACCTACGAAATTGCTGCATGATATTCTTTATCATATATAAAGAATCTAGATCTCTCTCTGCCATATGATCGTACTGAATTTCTGAAAATTGAGATCATATCTTTATGTTCTTCCCCTTCACCCCATGGTTATCATCATTTCGTGGTACTTTTCTATGTTTAGTGTAAACATGTGGCTGAAGTAATGCACACAAAATGATGAAGCCTCTTCAACCAAATGTGCATTGCATATTAAGCCTTTGACTATAGCTTTGAATGGTTGTGCCATTCTGTCAAGCTTCTGGACGTTGTCCTTAATATGTACTCCCCAATGCTGTGATGTCTCAACTGGTGTCATGAGATTCTCATTTTACTCCCACATTTTCTCTTGTATTTGCCCTGCATCTAGTTCCATCATTTCTTCACAGATGTATTTAAACATTTTTGCATTGAGCTCTTCATCCGACATCTTTCTTAATGCATGCTCCATAAGTGTCAACCTGAGGATGTAATGATATGTCTGTTTGTAGGCCTTCATCCTCCATGGTTAGTATGAAAAGTTCATGTAGATCTTTTCTTGTTTCTCCTCACAAATACAATCAGCGACCGGACAATTATCCAGATCAAATTGAGATTCTGTTTGTTCGGCCTCCTGAACTGATACCTCTGACTCTTGATATTGCTCAGCCTCTTCCCATATTAAGGTGTCATCGTGAAATCTTTGGTACTCGAAGGCTTCATCAGTGTCATCTAAAAATGCTCTGTGAGGTATGTAGCTCTGGTTTGCTAATAATTATCTCACTTGATCTGTCATTCTCTGTCTGGTTTATGCTTGACTCTGAAAGATTGCTTCCCATTTCTTGAACATATCAGTCATTCATTCATCATGTTTCTTGAGCATGTCCATCAAACATTCTTCATCGGATGGTTCTGGTTCTTGATGAAGATCATAGGTTGATGGTGGATAAGATGGAGAATATGGTTCAATGAAATATGCTGGTTCCTCATTGGCATACCAATAATGATTCTAATAATTTTGCCACCCTGAATTATATTGGTACATGCTTTGATCGCATGGGTGGTTACCATCACATATCTTACATCTAATCATTGCATTCTGAAATGGTTGAGAAAATATCGTGTTGATTGGCTCTGACATCCATGGATAGTTGTTGGGCTGGACAACAGACCTCAGAAAACCGGACTGTGTCTCATTGATATGGGGTGTATCTTCATCTTTTAAAATTCTTAATGCTTCCTTCGCCCAATAAGGATCCATTTTAAACAATCTGAAAATAAAACAAATAAAAATCAAAAGATAAAAATCAAAATAAAGAAAATTAGATAATAGTAAATTATATAGCTTCAAAATTAATAACGTAAGAAAAATAAGTCCCCAGCAACGGCGCCAAAAAATTGATCGGGTGAAATCACACACGTTACGCAAGCCCACGTATAACTCAAGTAGTATAAAAATATCGATTGTTCGATTGAGTGGTGACTTTAAAATTAAACAAGTAAATAAAATTGCTTGAAAGTAGATTGAAGAAAATTCAAATTTATAAAACTATCCAGGGTTGTGAATCCTTCCAATATCTTTTTAAAAGATGAAGTGCTTATTTTACATTTGTGTAATATATTGGTTTATTAACCTGGAACACAAAATTATGTAAAAGCCTCTTCCGATGGTCAAATACAAATACCCAGTATAACCCAATTAATCATATTCCTATGTTAACCAAGTTATCTGAATTTATTAAGATTAAGTTCCAATTATGGCTACCCCCGCCCGAGAGGTATATTCCTATCCTGTAAAGAAATCTATTAAAGGGTTATCTATCCTTAATGAAGATCGTGGGCTATTAAGTCTAAGGTCTTAAACCTAAAATCCCTTTTCCAAGTTCATTTTAAGTTTACCAGTTCAATTTTATTAATGGCCAGTTAATAAAAAGCATTAGGATTAAGGCTCAATAAATAAACCTTTATATTACCCAAACTGTAATTTAACCCCTTATAAATCGGTGATATTGGATTTCATCACAACCCCAGATAACTGGCTTAGTTACGACACATATTTACGGGTAGTAAAAACTTAAATAAAATAAAAGATATAAAGTAAAATACTGAAAATTAAATGTTGAAAAGTAAATGCTGAAAGTAAATTACTGAAAAGTAAATGATGAAAGTAAATTGCTGAAAAGTAAATTGTTGAAAAGTAAATGCTGAAAGTAAATTGCTGAAAAGTAAATAAAGTAAAAGTACAATAAAAGAAAATGTTGAGGTAAAAGGATCCACTTTTATTACTTCTATTTTAGATATCTCCCTTAATATAATATATTAACTTTGCATGATAATTACCAACCAGCCATATAGGCGGTATCCAGATTAAATAAAATTAATAATTAATTACCAACCGACCAATTAGGCGGTATCCAGTTTAGTCAGGTTAAAACCAATTTAAATAATTACCAACCGACCAATATGGCGGTATCCCGTTAAGTCAGGTTTTAACTAGTTTATATATTATAATTAAGGGAGATTAATCTAAATATTAGTAATAAAAGTTTTACCTTTTACCCCAGCAAATGGGAGTTACCTCCTCATTACTGAAAAGTAAAAACTGAAAATTAAAGAAAGAAAAGTATTGTGCGTAAAAGTAAATTGCGGAAGTAAAAACTGAAAAGTAAAGAAAAGAAAGTGCGAAAGTGGAAATTAATTACTGAAAACTGTAAATAAACAAACAAGATACAATCTTCTTATTATTCTTAAGGAATTCCTTAGAAGAAAGTATGAATTTACAAATGAAATGGCTTGGTATTTATAGGCAAAATTTTGCCTCCATCAAATCATCCACCAAATCCATTATTAATTGCTCCACTAATTGCTCCACCAAATCCATTATTAATTGCTCCACTAATTGCTTATCATGTTTGGTGATGATTTGATAATTTTTATTATTTATTTATTAATTTATTTTTTGCTTTGAAAATGATTGAAAATGACTTTAATAATTACACACAACACACTTCCGGATGGTTCATAAATTTCGGGCATGAAATCTTCAGAATTAGAAATTATTTTGTCTTTCAAAGTTGTATATCTTTGCGTCTTCTTTAATCTGGAACTTGAATCAGCTCAATCCGATATCGGAGTAAAACGTTATGACTAAAATATGACAGATGCGCAAAATTGGAATTTCCAAAACTGCACTTCGTTAAAACTCCATTTCAAGTTTCCAATCTCCAAAATTAATATGTCAAGTCCAATTTTTGCCCTTATTTGACCCACATTTCGTCCTAAATGATTTCATTATGTCCCATTATTATTTTATCTACAAAAAAAACTAAAACACATCAAAACGTTCATCAAACCCGAGAAACTAAACAAAATATTAAGTAAAATGGGTGATAAATATTGATATATTTTCCACTCATCACACCCCCAAACCTAACATTTTGCTAGTCCTCGAGCAAAAAATAAAATAAAATACAAGAAATAATTAAAATTAAACTAAGCCACTTTCGTAGGGATCACGGTTGCATTTAACATATGCAACAAGCCTTTAAACTCATAGGTGTCCCTAGTGGACGAATTATAGTCTCGTGAGGGCTTACAGCAATGATACCCTCAAAATTTTTACTAAAGTAAAAAGATAATAAAACTAATGCACACAAAAGCAAAAAGACAAGAGAAAAGAGAATAAAGAAGTTAGTGACTAATCAGGTGAAACTTCTACTCCAAGTTACTAGTTGTTTTCTTTCTTTCTAAATTACTGAATAAGTAAATTCTCCGATTATATTTACCATTCTCCATATGCACAGCCGATAAAATATTAATCAACTCATTTTTGCCCACAACAGTCACAAGTGCAGTTGATAAGAGAGTAATATTTTTGTCCTAAAGTTTTATCAGAATTCACACCTTTTTGCAGCAAATGAATAATTTTTCTGATTTTTCTGATTTTTCTGATTTTTTTCTTTGATTTTTTTTATTTATATACAATATCTTACATCTATGTAGCGAATGTTGGGTCGGTGGCTCCCAAATCAATTGGCTTTAGGGCACCAGATGTTAAGACACCCCTACAGACTTAATTACTCAGACTTCATATATATATATATATATATATATATATATATATATATATATATATATATATTTGCAACATCCTTGATCCATGTAGCGAGCTTTGGGCCAGTGACTCCCAAACCAGTTGGCTTTAGGGCACTAGGTGATAAAACACCCTTACAGACTTAATAACTCGGACCTCAGACGTTTTTTTTCTTACTCCATCACTTTTTGAGATGCTTTCTCCAATTAAACTAGATCACTAAATATTACAAACTTTTCAATTACAACTCATGTCCGTATGTTACCATGTATGTTGATAATACCTGCCAACTGAGCATATGAAGATCCATTTTAGTCAATATTATGGAGAATTCACAAATTAAATAATTCAAAAGGAAATAAACAAAAATTAACTTGTTCCGAAATAGGTTTTAGACACGTCTCAGGAGTGGAAACTCCTTACTCAGCTATCTCTTACCAATTTCACCTTTTTAGTCAAAATAAAAACACAAAAATGCAAAATATTTTTGTAATTTTTGAAAAATTTTCATTTTTTTTTGTATTTTTTGAAATATTTTGGACTAAAAATAAAAATATGATACTGATCAACTAATTCCCTCCCCCAAACCTAAATGAGACATTGTCTACAATGTCTTAAACAGTAGAAGAATAGTTTAGAAGATAGTACCTGGTTAACTGAAATTATACACCAAAAGTTAAAGGTTAAGATCCAGATTAATCCTACGCCTCTTACCACGATCGTCCTCAGACCAATTTATCTTTGAAATGATAGGGTCAATTTGTGGTTCATAGGCTAAGATTTGGTCAATTAGATCCGGAGCAGTTCTGGCAGTAAAGAGGAGTTCTTTCATAGGTTTTGTCACAAACCCATTTCTCCGGACATCATCAAGAAACACACAAAGAAAATCATAAAATCCTTCAACGTTGTAAAGTCCAAGCGGTTTCTGGTGTATGATCAAGTTTGCCCAAGATAATACTGTAAAAATTTCCTCAAATGTACCCAAGCCACCTGGAAAAGCAATAAAAGCATCATCACGATTAATCATTTCTACCAGTCGTTCAGACATACCTGGCACAATTAGCTCTTCTCCGTTTGATGGTCCAATAAGATTTGCTTCTGCCAAGGGTTTTGGGATGATTCCCAAAACGTGACTGCTTCCCTCCTGTACAGCTTTTGAAACGATCCCCATAAGTCCAAGATTGCCTCCGCCATATACTAAGTGCATATTCCTTGCAGCTAAGACTCGACCCAATTCTTGTGCTGCTTCTACATATTATGGCTTAACACCAACACTAGTACCGCAAAACACACATATGTTTTCAACTCGTCTTCTTGAAGTGGCTTCCATGTTTTACTCTGGATGTCTTCAAAAGTGCAATGATGAGTTGAATTTATAATACTTGAAAATGGTGAGTAAAATAATAGCACTAGTACCTGCCAAATGATAATTATTAGTTAAACTGTAAAATATATCGTGATAGTCAAAAAGGTCTGGATCCTGTCGGAGAAAATAAAAGAAAACAACAAAAAAATTACAATTATTAGGAAAAGACAAAGAGATATAATATGTACAAGAAAAGTAATGGCTTGATTGACGTCTATGCGTCAGAGACAAGCTTGCCATCCAATTTTCTTATAAATTGGCAAACATGGTCTTTTTGAGTCAGATTCCCAAGACTTAGCTGTTGTCTTTCTTTTTGGAATTGTGTATGTAATTTGCAAATGGCTATATGAACATATCTACTGGGATGCGTCTCAAGAGTTGAAGATATATCATCTAAAGACTCCTTACTTAAGCCATCCCTAATGAATTTAATTTTATCTTCGCGATTATCAGACACCATTCCTAAAGAACGACAACGAGTATTGCAATTCCAGCGTGCACATTTGTAACAAACAACCATTTGCTTAGCTCTACGTTTCTTTGCATAAGTGCTTCTTCCAAAACCGGGTAAATAAGAATTACAGGAATCAGAATACTCACCTGCTAATCGGACCCGTGCTTCGATTACCCAACGAATGTCATTAAGAACACCATGGATCATTATTAGTCTCATCCGTTCCAAGCGAGCTATGTAAACTTTCATCAGAGATTTTTGAGGGAGAGAAGGGAATTGCTTGTGAAGATTTACGAGAGCTTCTTCCATCGTGAAATGACTTTACCTGCAAAAATTAAACATACAAAAATAAAACACACCAGATCATAATATATACACAAATTGCATGGGTTGCCTCCCTGAGAGCGCTAAGTTAAACGTCGTCAGCTAGACATGACTTCTCGAACGTTAGGCTGGATCTGAAAGTGTGACACTTTTTTTTTATCGCTCAAATTATTCTCCCAGTAGTGTTTGACACGCTGACTGTTAACCTTGAATGTGTTGTTGGTGTTGGGATCCAGTAACTCAACAGCTCCATATGGTAAAACCTGAGTGATCACAAATGGACCTGACCACATTGATTTCAACTTTCCAGGGAAAAGTTTCAACCTTGAATTGTATAACAACACTTGTTGCCTTGGTTCCAACTGTCTGTGCACTATTTTTCGGTCATGCCATTTCTTGGTCTTTTCTTTGTACAATATGGCATTCTCATAAGCCTGTAGGCGAAATTCCTCAAATTCATTGAGTTGGTGAAGTCTTTTCTCTCCTGCAGCTTGTGGATCAAGATTCAACTTCTTCAGTGCCCAGTACGCCTTGTGTTCAAGCTCAACTGGCAGATGGCATGCTTTCCCAAACACCATACGATATGGGGACATACCAATGGGTGTCTTGTAAGCTGTTCGATAGGCCTATAATGCGATATCTAATTTTTTTGACCAGTCTCTCCTTGTTGATCCAACGGTTCTCTCTAAGATTCTTTTGATTTCTCTGTTTGAAACTTCAACCTGTCCATTTGATTGTGGATGATAAGCAGTGGCAACCTTGTGAGTAACTCTGTATTTGGATAGGAGTGCATCAAAGTTTCTGTTGCAGAAATGTGAGCCACCATCACTGATAATTGCCCAAGGTGTTCCGAACCGGGTGAAAATATTCTTTTTCAGGAATTTGATCACCACTTTTGAATCATTGGATGGAAAGGCAATTACTTCGACCCATTTGGAGACGTACTCTACAGCAACCAGAATGTACATGTTTCCGAATGATGGAACAAATGGTCCCATGAAATCTATACCCCACACATCGAATATCTTCACTTCCAGAATGTTTTGCAACGGTCATTCATTTCTCCTCGAAATATTTCCCGTTCTCTGGCACTTGTCACATTGAAGAGCAAAAAGATAAGCATCTTTAAAAAGAGTGGGCCAGAACAAACCTGATTGTAGGACTTTGGCTATAGTTTTGTTTCCGCTGAAGTGTCCGCCATATAGTGATGAATAACAGTGCTGCAAAACACTATTGACTTCCTTATGTGGAACACACCATCTTAGTAGTTGATCAACACATCGTTTGAACATGTACGGATCATCCTAGACATAATGCTTGACTTCTTTGAAGAACTTCTTTCGTTGCTGAGTTGTCAATTCCAACGGCAATTTTCCTAATACAATGAAATTGACATAGTCAGCATACCAAGAGGCATCTTGCTGTTTCATGGCAAATAGCTGTTCATCTAGAAAAGTTTCTTTGATTATCAGTTCTTTGCTAGTTGTTTCTCCATTCTCGAGTCTCGATAAATGATCTGCCACCTGGTTTTCTATCCATTTCCTGTCTCTGATCTCCACGTCAAATTCTTGCAGAAGAAGTATCCAACGGATCAATCTGGGTTTGGCATCTTTCTTCGTGATCAAGTATTTGATTGCTAAATGGTATGTGTAGACCACCACTTTGGGACCCAGCAGATATGAGCGGAATTTGTCAAAAGCGTACACAACTGCGAGAAACTCTTTTTCAGTGGTTGTGTAGTTGAGTTGAGCTTCATTCAAAGTTCTGTTGGAGTAGTAAATGGTGTGGAAAATCTTTGCTTTGCTTTTTCCCAAAACTGCACCTACAGTAAAATCACTAACATCACACATCACTTCA
>SKCR01036683.1:0-67032 GCA_019454045.1 Zanthoxylum bungeanum
AATAACCTTAGAACATATTGCCATAAATTCATATGTTTGATCGTATCAAACATCTTTCAACAATTCAAAGACACATGATGAATTTTAATGATACAATTTTCAAAACTTCAGATCGAATATCTTTGAACTAGTCAAAATATTCTATCCGCGTTTCATCAGAAACACGTAACTAAGGCACGACAGTTCATTGACTAAGTTACGAAGTAAAGAAAACTACCTTAAGCAATTTACAATTCATTAAATTACATACATCCAATGTATCAATTTAATAAATTTTCTGGTCCAATGACAGTCATTGGTTAAATGAGATTTAGTCACCTTGTGGTGTGATCTAATATCAGACCATCCTTACCACATGGTATAAGCATCCAATACTTAAGTGATAAAATATCATAAAATAATATTCTAAGTTATTTACTTAACCGAATATTTTTCTTAATGTTTATCTATTCGTTAATGACACTACTAGTCATTGTAAAATATGTAACAATTATTTACAAAGAACAAGTAACTATCAAATAGTCGCAAGTTCTGATATCAAATATCGAAACAATCATTCAACAATATTTTAAATAACTAGACGGGAGATGTGATATCCAATATCTACAGTTGTCGTATTGTGAAAATCAATATTTTCTATATACAACTATACTCATCTTCTTTCTTTAGCTTTATTATTTACTTTCAATTATTTACAACATTTGCAAATAATCGAAAAACAAATAGTTTCTGACACTGACCTATGAATGTCACTAAAACCAAGAAACATCATTATTAGATAAACAAATACCTAATGGGGTTTTTAATGCCAGTGAAGAATCTCGATACATGAACCAATTCATGTCAATCTTTACTGCATAAGAAACTATTATGTCTAGAATGATTATATCATTATCTATTCTAATCTAGAACATATTCTAGAAATCTGCAACCATAATTGAAGTCAGAAATCATATATAATATGCATGCAGTGAAATTTATCTCTATCAATAAGTTCTACCGGCGCAATGAACTACTTCAACCATAACTGCATAGCTTTGACACGTTACAACTATAGCATCATGAAAATATTTACATCTGTATTGACAAGGCGGACGAAGATATCAGTATTAATATACTAGTCACTTTCTTAAAACCTTATTTAAACGAGGATTTTTCAACAAAAGATGCTCTTACTTTATTTAATCAAATTAAATAAACACATGCATGTATTAAGTAATGATTAAATTAAACATTCAATTTTATAGGGCTAATCATATCGACTGTTCAGGATCAGACTCGCTCTGATACCATTTTGTTGGGGTCAAATCAGGGAGGCGCAGCAGAAGAAGCGCTGTTCGGGCGAAATCGTAGTTTAAAATTTTTTAAATTTACGAATAAATTATTCAATATCAAATATTAATAATTCATTCATATTTCACCTAAATATATTTATTCGATATCGTATAACGACATAAATAAAATAGAAACATTTTCGTGAAACTTTTGCGAAAACGTTTTTCCGCAAAATAACATAAAACGTGTTTCCGGCCAAACTGGCCGACCAATGCTCATGGGGACTGCCCAGGTCAGCCCCAAAAATATTTGGACAGTTCGTGGGCTGCCCAAACAGTGCCCAGTTCACTGTTTGGGCAGTCGTTACCCGATAACGCCGTTTTTCGCCGTTTTCTGGTATTTTAACTCCGAAACAATTTCCGATAAATATTTTCCTTGGGAAATTAAAATAAACCAATTTATTTTAATTACTCAATAAATAAAAACTGATTTTTTATCTGAAAATTCAAATTTATCATTAATTGCTATAAGACACCCATACTTTACAAATTAATCATTTTGGTCCTTAATTGTCAAATACATTTAATTGATTCCAAATAAATCCCAAAATAATTTATACAATTTGAAACATAAACCGAAAACTTTTCCAGAATTCCGAAACGACCCAGATTTTTCCAGAATTACGAAAACAGCCCAGATTTTTTATTAATTGTAATTTTCCCAATTTGTTCAAAACACATCAAGATCAAATCCAATCAATCCCAAATTTGACATACATCAAATATACATCAAATTATATCATATATATGAAAACCCCCAAAATTTGAATGGTTTAAGAACCATAATGTCACAAATTACTCAAATTGGACAATTTACATTAAATTGACAAAATTCAACACTTTAATCATCCAATTACCACACCAATCAAGTCTCACCATCATGAAATTAATCAAGAACAATTCTAGGTTAATTATGAATGGCTAATAACTCTAGAATGTAAACTTTAATTTCTAATTAATTTTTTAAGCTTAATTACACTAATAAGTTTATAAATTAATCATACAAGCTTAACATCCTCAAACAAGATTCCAACAAATTTAATTACAAACTTAAAGAGTAGAGAAACAAACTTAACAACACAATTTGAAGTTAAGAATAATAGAAACATTTTCTATGTAGAAGAAAGTGTAAGAAACTTACAAAAATCCCAAATTTTGGCTTTGATTTTTCCTTTCTTTCTTCAATTTTCTCTCAACTCACTTTGTAAAATTTTGTTGAACTTGCCTCAATTAAAAAAAAATGAAAACAAAACAATTTTTTGTATATCATCCTTCAATTTTCGAATTTCACAATAATTAAAGTAAATAACAATTATTTAATTTTTTGTCTAATTTCTATTTGTCCAAGTTTACAAAATTAAAAAATAGCATTTACCTTTAATAAAGTAAACTAACAAATGGACCAATAGAAAGAAGCCATTATAAAGTGAAAATCATTTAATTACAGTTTTAACCTGGGCCATTATTTCACCACCTGGGTCAATAAAGGAATCTTCATCCCATGAAGCAGACATACATCAAAAAATACAGAGTTTTAACCTGGGCCATTATTTCACCACCTGGGTCAATAAAGGAATCTTAATCCCATTTTTGTTCATCATTGCTGAATAATCAACAAAACAAATAAATAACTTTTATTTAGTTTTTGTTTTAATTTAATTGGCACAAGTTCTACTTTAATAAAGATAACCTTTATCTTTTATAAAGTAAACATCAAATGGACAAATGGTATTAAGCCATTAAAAAGCAAAAAATCAAAAAAATCATATAAATTTATTTTATTAATTAATTTAATTATTTAACAATTAAATAATTAAATATAAATATCTCAAATATATGTATTATATTTACATTAAATATCTCAAATACATATATTAATGATATATGCCAAATATCACAAATTGATATTTAATTAATGTGTATTTAATAAAATCAAGTATTAAATACAATTACACATTAATTCGGAAATGACTGTTAGGTCCCGATTGCATGTATTTTTCGTTTAACCATTAAACGAGTTATAAATAATCAGTATTATTCATAACAATTGCTCTAGTGCTCTAAGTGTAATTTCATTAATGAGACTCTCTAAATTCAGGCATATCCGTCACGAAATCTAATTTCGTATCCATAATTCACCCACCCGTAAATTATGACGACCACGGATAAAGTCGTTGAATCATACAGGTCGAGGTCATTGCATACGTATAATCCATCCGTCATAGGTATCCGGATTATCCCAGAGATATAGATATAAACGTCAAATCTCTATATGAATAATCTCGTCGACGTATCTATTAGCAATCTCTAAATAACATTCGGAACTCACTTCCGAAGTATACTATGGCCATAGATTTAACAGATTGCTAATCACATGATGGACTACCTATGCTCTATACACAGAACTGACGGATCTTTTCTTAATACTCACAGGATATCATAAGTATGAGTCCACACCCAACGAACAGGCGGAGGTATGATCTAAATAGATTGGTGACGTGACTGCCATCTAAGTGTGGAGGATAATTCATATATCCACGGTGGTATCTCAAGTCAAAGAATCAATATGCTACTCAACCCGAGAAGATTCCTATTAACGTTGGTGTACCACTTATTAGGAAATCTTCGGTGAGTCGTTTAATGTTTATCAAATAAACACATACACGCTATACAAGTCTCCTAAGACTCATGATTCATTGGGATAAACCATCGGACCAAATCCGATGTACGACATGTACTGGTCTCAGCAGATTTTACTAACCGACCCATGTCAGTAAATCTTGACCAGGAACTTAATTTGAGGATATACAACTTATAGTGACACTTCCCAATGTCAATTATAAACTATGTTGTAACTGTGCATTACGTTGTAAATCCTGGGGTATTTGTCTAATATATATACATATCACTAAACATGATTTAGTTTCAATCTAATTAATCTAATCGAAATTGGATCGAATACGTATATAAAAACAAGAGGTGCTACAATTTAAATTAATAATATCATGGAAAAATGTATTGCTCGTATTCATGAATCGGACATCAATTTCCGATAAATATTTTCCTTGGGCAATTAAAATAAACCAATTTATTTTAATTACTCAATAAATAAAAACTGATTTTTTATCTGAAAATTCAAATTTATCATTAATTGCTATAAGACACCTATACTTTACAAATTAATCATTTTGGTCCTTAATTTGTCAAATACATATTTAATTGATTCCAAATAAATCCCAAAATAATTTATACAATTTGAAACATAAACCGAAAACTTTTCCAGAATTCCGAAACTGCCCAGATTTTTCCAGAATTACGAAAACAGCCCAAATTTTTTATTAATTGTAATTTTTCCCAATTTGTTCAAAACACATCAAGATCAAATCCAATCAATCCCAAATTTGACATACATCAAATATACATCAAATTATATCATATATATGAAAAGCCCCAAAATTTGAATGGTTTAAGAACCATAATGTCACAAATTACTCAAATTGGACAATTTACATTAAATTGACAAAATTCAACACTTTAATCATCCAATTACCACACCAATCAAGTCTCACCATCATGAAATTAATCAAGAACAATTCTAGGTTAATTATGAATGGCTAATTAACTCTAGAATGTAAACTTTAATTTCTAATTAATTTTTTAAGCTTAATTACACTAATAAGTTTATAAATTAATCATACAAGCTTAACATCCTCAAACAAGATTCCAACAAATTTAATTACAAACTTAAAGAGTAGAGAAACAAACTTAACAACACAATTTGAAGTTAAGAATAATAGAAACATTTTCTATGTAGAAGAAAGTGTAAGAAACTTACAAAAATCCCAAATTTTGGCTTTGATTTTTCCTTTCTTTCTTCAATTTTCTCTCAACTCACTTTGTAAAATTTTGTTGAACTTGCCTCAATTAAAAAAAATGAAAACAAAACAATTTTTTGTATATCATCCTTCAATTTTCGAATTTCACAATAATTGAAGTAAATAACAATTATTTAATTTTTTGTCTAATTTCTATTTGTCCAAGTTTACAAAATTAAAAAATAGCATTTACCTTTAATAAAGTAAACTAACAAATGGACCAATAGAAAGAAGCCATTATAAAGTGAAAATCATTTAATTACAGTTTTAACCTGGGCCATTATTTCACCACCTGGGTCAATAAAGGAATCTTCATCCCATGAAGCAGACATAACATCAAAAAATACAGTTTTAACCTGGGCCATTATTTCACCACCTGGGTCAATAAAGGAATCTTCATCCCATTTTTGTTCATCATTGCTGAATAATCAACAAAACAAATAAATAACTTTTATTTAATTTTTGTTTTAATTTAATTGGCACAAGTTTCACTTTAATAAAGATAACCTTTATCTTTTATAAAGTAAACACCAAATGGACAAATGGTATTAAGCCATTAAAAAGCAAAAAATCATTATAAAGATATTTATTTTATTAATTAATTTAATTATTTAATAATTAAATAATTAAATATAAATATCTCAAATATATGTATTATAGTTACATTAAATATATCAAATACATATATTAATGATATATGCCAAATATCACAAATTGATATTTAATTAATGTGTATTTAATAAAATCAAGTATTAAATACAATTACGCATTAATTCGGAAATGACCGTTAGGTCCCGATTGCATGTATTTTTCGTTTAACCATTAAACGAGTTATAAATAATCAGTATTATTCATAACAGTTGCTCTAGTGCTCTAAGAGTAATTTCATTAATGAGACTCTCTAGATTCAGGCATATCCGTCACGAAATCTAATTTCGTATCCATAATTCACCTACCCGTAAATTATGACGACCACGGATAAAGTCGTTGAATCATACAGGTCGAGGTCATTGCATACGTATAATTCATTCGTCATAGGTATCCGGATTATCCCAGAGATATAGATATAAACGTCAAATCTCTATAGGAATAATCTCGTCGACGTATCTATCAGCAATCTCTAAATAACATTCGGAACTCACTTCCGAAGTATACTATGGCCATAGATTTAACAGATTGCTAATCACATGATGGACTACCTATGCTCTATACACAGAACTGACGGATCCTTTCTTAATACTCACAGGATATCATAAGTATGAGTCCACACCCAACGAACAGGCGGAGGTATGATCTAAATAGATTGGTGACGTGACTGCCATCTAAGTGTGGAGGATAATTCATATATCCACGGTGGTATCTCAAGTCAAAGAATCAATATGCTACTCAACCCGAGAAGATTCCTATTAACGTTGGTGTACCATTTATTAGGAAATCTTCGGTGAGTCGTTTAATGTTTATCAAATAAACACATACACGTCTATACAAGTCTCCCAAGACTCATGGTTCATTGGGATAAACCATCAGACCAAATCCGATGTATGACATGTACTAGTCTCAGCGGAATTTACTAACCGACCCATGTCAGTAAATCTTGACCAGGAACTTAATTTGAGGATATACAACTTATAGTGACACTTCCCAATGTCAATTATAAACTATGTTGTAACTGTGCATTACGTTGTAAATCCTGGGGTATTTGTCTAATATATACATATCACTAAACATGATTTAGTTTCAATCTAATTAATCTAATCGAAATTGGATCGAATACGTATATAAAAACAAGAGGTGCTACCATTTAAATTAATAATATCATGGAAAAATGTATTGCTCGTATTCATGAATCGGACATCAATTGTCAAATACATATTTAATTGATTCCAAATAAATCCCAAAATAATTTATACAATTTGAAACATAAATCGAAAACTTTTCCAGAATTCCGAAACTACCCAGATTTTTCTAGAATTACGAAAACAGCCCATATTTTTTATTAATTGTAATTTTTCCCAATTTGTTCAAAACACATCAAGATCAAATCCAATCAATCCCAAATTTGGCATACATCAAATATACATCAAATTATATCATATATATGAAAATCCCCAAAATTTGAATGGTTTAAGAACCATAATGTCACAAATTACTCAAATTGGACAATTTACATTAAATTGACAAAATTCAACACTTCAATCATCCAATTACCACACCAATTAAGTCTCACCATCATGAAATTAATCAAGAACAATTCTAGGTTAATTATGAATGGTTAATTAACTCTAGAATGTAAACTTTAATTTCTAATTAATTTTTTAAGCTTAATTACACTAATAAGTTTATAAATTAATCATACAAGCTTATCATCCTCAAACAAGATTCCAACAAATTTAATTACAAACTTAAAGAGTAGAGAAAACAAATTTAACAACACAATTTGAAGTTAAGAATAATAGAAACATTTTCTATGTATTGCTCGTATTCATGAATCAGACATAAATACGATCCAGATTGGCGCTCAGAGCACCAACCCTAACAACTTAGCCACTCATAAATAACATTCGAAAATCACTTTCAAAGTATACTGTGGCTATAGATTTAACAGATTGCTAATCACATGATGGACTACATATGTTCTGTACACAGAATTGACGGATCCTTTATTGATACTCACATGATATCATAAGCATGAGTCCACACCCAACGAACAGGCGGAGTTCTGATCTAAATAGATCGGTGACGTGACTGCCATCTAAGTGTGGAGGATAACTCATATATCAACAGTGGTATCTCAAGTCAAAGAATCACTATGCTACTCAACCCGAGAAGATTCCTATTAACGTTGGTGTACCATCTATTAGGAAATCTTCGGTGAGTCGTTTAGTGTTAATCAAATAAACACATACACGTCTATACGAGTCTCCCAATACTCATGGTTCATTGGGATAAACCATCGGACCAAGTCCGATATACGACATGTACTGGTCTCAGCGGATTTTACTAACCGACCCGTGTTAGTAAATTTTGACCACGAACTTAGTTTGAGGATATACAACTTATAGTGACACTTCCCAATGTCATTTACAAACTATGTTGTAACTGTGCACTACGTTGTAAATCCTGAGGTCTTTATCTAATATATATACATATCACTAAACCAGATTTAGTTTCAATCTAATTATTCTAATCGAAATTAGATCGACTATGTATATAAAAACAAGAGGTGCTACCATTTAAATAATAATATCATGGAAAAATGTATTGCTTGTATTCATGAATCGGACATAAATACGATCTAGATTGGCGCTCAGAGCACCAACCCTAACAACTTAGCCACTCATAAATGACCTAGAATTGTTCTTGAGTTGTTTCATGGTGGTGAGACTTGTTTGGTGTAGTAAGGATTGAATTAAAGTGTTAAATTTTATTAATTGGTATTAATTGGCCATTTGGACAATTTTGAGAAATTAGGATTCATAACCATCTCCAAATTTGGGGCTTTTCATATATGTGTTAATTAATGATGTATATATGATGCATATTAATTTTGGTGTTGACTGGACTTGATCTTGAATGGTTTTAAACCAATTTGGACTAAAGTACAATTCTTTGAAACTTGTCTCGGCAATTTAGGGAAAATTATTTTCTTGAATTTCCATTTGTGTTTTGATATATAAGACATGTATAAATCATTTTGGTAGTGATTTGGAATCACCAAATTTTGTATTTGACAAATTATGACTAAAATGATCAAAATGCAAAGTTTTGGGGCATTTTCGTAATTACTGAAAAATCTGGAAATTTTTTTAGAATTATGTTTTTAGTGTACATTTGATGTACAAATCATTTTGGTTGTGATTGGAAATCACTTAGGCTTGTTTTGAACAACTTAGGACTAAAATGATTAAAATGGAAAGTTTTGGGGTTGTATGGTAATTTACTAAAATTATGATTTCTGGGTTAAAATTTCTGTTTTTGAGTATTGAGTGATTAAAATAAATAAGTTTAATTTAATCACCTAAGAAAAATTAACGAAATGAGAAAATTTGATTTTCCTGCATTCCGCTGCGTAACCCGGGTATTTTGTTCAAAACCCCAACAGATAGAATATCATTTATACGATCCCGAGTAATGAAATTATTTTTTTACTCAGCGTGAAACATCGGATGTTGATGATTGTAGAAAAGACTTGACTTATTGAAGTCAATTGTGAGAGTGATAAACTATAAATGGAACTACATAATTAATAAGATGTGTTGACAGCGGATTTTGGTCTCAGGGACAATATGGGAATATTACTCCCGAGACAATCCTCCCTCAATAGTGAATTTGTTTGGTTATGGGGGACCAAAAGCAAACTTAGCAAAAGACAGATAAATACGCCAATCGACAAAGAGATTTTAACGTGGTTCGACGGATCTTGGTCCGACCTACGTCCACGGGCACACAAAGGATGATACTTTTATTACTCAAACACGCTTCTCAGCTCTGCTTCTTTGTGTTTTACAAGTCAGAGCTTGGTGATTCTGATCCTGATATTGGTTCATAATGCTCTCCACTAGTTCCTCTTCATTCTTCCTTGTTGCTGTTCTCTCTTTCTCTTGTCCTCCCTTCTACACTCACTCTACCCTCCTATTTATAATGGTGAAGAAATCATATTCCTATTTGTACAAGAATTTCCTAGTTGAAACAATTTCCTTTTCCCATAAGGATTCCTAATCAAAACTACCTTCACTTCTTTTATTCTATTTGGACACTGACTCATCAGTTTTCCCCATGAAAGTAGGATAACTTATCTTCTGGAGCATATCCCGCCATATTCCCGGTCTTCATGAGGTCGGTCACGATGGTCTTTTTATTATGATTTTGACCAAGGAGGGAATTTACCCTTTTACCCTTACCGTGCTGCTTAAATATCATAGTGCCCAAAAAACACCATCAACATCTATCCCCTAGTTCTCGGTAACAACGAGTTTCTGAGTTGATGCCGGGAACTATAAAAAAGATGGTGTGTCAATGAATCTGTCGGTGGTCACTCCAGGAACCGCGGAGAAAAATGCATTGGCTGCAAATCTGGTACTTCTTGTCACCTTCATGTGCTCAGTCAACGAGGATCCCGATATCTACCCATGGAGAAAATGCTTTGCCCTTATGCTGATGACGATCGACTCGGTGGGACGTAACTCGACCCCAAGCTGAGAAGAACATTTGCTCTGGGAGAATGTCCCCTCCCCAGACCAATAGAGGCCGACCATGGGGGAGATGCTCCGATCCCATGCCGATGATAAGTCTCTCGGTGGGACGTATCCCAACCCCGAGCTGAAGACAGACTTGGCTCTGAGGGAATATTACATTCACAGTCTAAAGAAGCCGACTCGGTGGGACGTAACCCGACCCCGAGCTAAAAGAAAGACTTGGCTCTGGGTGAATGTTACATCCCCAGTCCAAAGAAGCCGACTCGGTGGGACGTAACCCGACCCCGAGCTCAAAGAAAGACTTGGCTCTGGGGGAATATTACATCCCCAGTCCAAAGAAGCCGACTCGGTGGGACGTAACCCGACCCCGAGCTGAAAGAAAGACTTGGCTCTGGGGGAATGTTACATCCCCAGTCCAAAGAAGCCGACTCGGTGGGACGTAACCCGACCCCGAGCTGAGAAAGACTTGGCTCTGGGGGAATGTTACATCCCCAGTCCAAAGAAGCCGACTCGGTGGGACGTAACCCGACCCCGAGCTGAGAAAGACTTGGCTCTGGGGGAATGTTACATCCCCAGTTCAAAGAAGCCGACTCGGTGGGACGTAACCCGACCCCGAGCTGAGAAAGACTTGGCTCTGGGGGAATATTACATCCCCAGTCCAAAGAAACCGACTCGGTGGGACGTAACCCGACCCCGAGCTGAGAAAGACTTGGCTCTGGGGGAATGTTACATCCCCAGTCCAAAGAAGCCGACTCGGTGGGACGTAACCCGACCCCGAGCTGAGAAAGACTTGGCTTTGGGGGAATGTTACATCCCCAGTTCAAAGAAGCCGACTCGGTGGGACGTAACCCGACTCCGAGCGGAGAAAGACTTGGCTCTGGGGGAATATTACATCCCCAGTCCAAAGAAGCCGACTCGGTGGGACGTAACCCGACCCCGAGCTGAATAAACCATAAGGCCTCGGCGGAACAAAATTCAGCCCCGAGTCGAATAACCAAGCGGCCTCGGCGGAACGAAATCCAGCCCCGAGCCGAATAAACAAGTGGCCTTGGCGGAACGAAATCCAGCCCCGAGACGAAATAAAAATCGATCTCGGCGGTACAAGAGCAGACCCGAGCCGGAAAGAAACATCGGTCTCAGCGGTACAAGAGTAGACCCGAGCCGGAAAGAAACATCGGTCTCGGCGGTACAATAGCAGACCCGAGCCAGAAAGAAACATCGGTCTCGGCGGTACAAGAGCAGACCCGAGCCGGAAAGAAACATCGGTCTCGGCGGTACAAGAGCAGACCCGAGCCGTAAAACAAATATCAAAACCATTGTGTGAGCCATAACAAACAAGCATAATCAAATGTCAACCTAAGTCAGAAGAGGTTTTACTCACCTTTTTGGGGATCCGTTGCCTTTCTTGCAACTCTACGAGGGTCACTACAAGCAATGCTCTTCTTAATACATCCTTTCTGCATCTCAGCATTCCACGCATCCGACCGGATGACTTCCGCTATCAACTTGGTCGACCTCAAAAGCCGAATGGTCTATGTACACACTGAGATAGCCTTCTTTCTCCAAGTCTTCCACCTGCTCCCGCAAGTCTCTGCACCATTCGTGGCATGTCCCCTTACGTCATGGTAGATACAGTATGCCCTACTATTTCCCTCCTTAATCGGGAGCCTCCTCAAATTAGGCTCGGCCAACAGACCTTTATCCTGGATTTCCCGAACTATCTGGTGAAATCCCTGACGATCGGTGATTTCCATCTTCTGCCATCGTCGTACTACGCAAGCCGCTTTTTGTTCTTTCCCCACAGACGGCGCCAACTGTTGACAGCGGAAGAAGGGAAAAAGAAACAAGGGGAGAGCATTAAGAATCATCATCAGAATCATTACCATCAAACTTGTAAAAAACAAGAAGCAGAGCTGAGAAGCGTGTTTGAGTAATAAAAGTATCATCCTTTTTGTGCCCGTGGACGTAGGTCGGACCAAGATCCGCCGAACCATGTTAAATCTCCTTGTCGATTGGTGTATTATTTGTCTTTTGCTAAGTTTGCTTTTGGTCCCCCATAACCAAACAAATTCACTATTGAGGGATGATTGTCTCGGGAGTAATATTCTCATATTGCCCTGAGACCAAAATCAACCGTCTACAGTTGGCGCCGTCTGTGGGGAACTCAACAAAAAGCGGTTCGCGTAGTAAGACGATGGCAGAAGGCGGAAATCACCAATCGTCGGGGAATCCGGCCATAGATTGGATAAAGAAGATAGAAGAAAGCATAAGGAAAGACATGGAGGATAGTCAGGCCCTCCTAAAAACCATGATCGACCGACTGGAGAGAATGGAAGGGAGGAACCGCGAGAAACCCGAAACCAGAGCTAATCAAAGAATATGAGAGATAACAGATGGAAAGAGGGTTGTGGATACAAGTGAGGACGATGGACCTAGGAGGAGGGGGCCTTACGGGATAAAATCCATAGTTGTGGAAAAAGATTCACAAGCAGAGGACACATGGGAAGAAGAAGAAGAAAGACTTTCGACAGATTCCTCTTATGATAGTCTCCGCTACACTAGAAGAGGAGGCACAAAGTACGACGAGACTGTTCGGGAGATCCCAAAGCGTGAGGAACACCGCACCCGTGGCAACAGACATGAAGAAAAGCGCAGAAGGCGACATGGCGGCCCAAATAGCGAGGTAAAATCTTGGTTAAAGAAAGAGATGACCAAGTGGGGCAAGCCTCAAAACAGGTACAGGAGACGCCCGGGATGACAAAGAGGAATCCCCCCTCACAGAAGAAATAAAATCAGCAAAATTCCCGAAAAGGTTCAACATGCCGACCATAACGCCCTACAAAGGCCATATGTTTCTTTCCGGCTCGGGTCTGCTCTTGTACCGCCGAGACCGATGTCTCTTTCCGGCTCGGGCCTGCTCTTGTACCGCCGAGACCGATGTCTCTTTCCGGCTCGGGTCTGCTCTTGTACCGCTGAGATCGATGTTTATTTCAACTCGGGGTCGGGTTACGTCCCACCGAGTCGGCTCCTTCAGACTGGGGACGTAACATTCCCCCAAGTCCAAGTGTCTTTCTCAGCTCGGGGTCGGGGTACGTCCCACCGAGTCAGCCCTTCGGACTGGGGACATAACATTCCCTCAGGTCCAAGTGCCTTTCTTAGCTCGGGGTCGGGGTACGTCCCACCGAGTCAGCCCTTCGGACTGGGGACGTAACATTCCCCCAGGTCCAAGTGCCTCTCTTCACTCGGGGTCAGTCCCACCGAGTCAGCCCTTCGGACTGGGGACGTAACATTCCCCCAGGTCCAAGTGCCTTTTTCAGCTCGGGGTCGGGGTATGTCCCACCGAGTCAGCCCTTCGGACTGGGGACGTAACATTCCCCCAGGTCCAAGTGCCTTTTTCGGCTCAGGGTCGGGTTACGTCCCACCGAGTCATGCTCATTGGTCTGGGGACGAGACATTCCCCCAAAACCAAGTATCTCTCTTGGCTCGGGGTCCTCAGGGACATACTCGATGCATAGGATCCGTGAGAAGCATAGCACGGGGAGGGATGATACCCCCGTGGCGATTGCTTACTCCAGTGTTACCGAACATTAGGAGGAATATGCCCTAATGTGTCGAACACTCTTTGATCCTCACTTACCCGATGTAATGGATTTGTGGGAAAGCATAGCACGGGGGATAATGATGCCCCCGTGACGATTGCTAGCTCCAGTGATGCCGGACCTAAGGAGGAATGTGCCCTTAGTATCCCGGACACTCTTTGATCCATTCATCATCCGGATCCGCGAGAGACGCAGCACGGGGATGCGTTGTGCCCCTGTAGCGTGTGCTTACTCCAGCGTGGTAAGGAGGAGCCCTCATACAATACACAGGCTCCCCAGTGAACCGACATGTAGAGGATGTGCCATTACCAATCAAACGCTCTTCTGATCCGAATCCTGGTTCGCCGGGACACTGAATTGAAAGATTCAGAATTGTGTTTTGGAGGCCTCGGGCAGGACGCTGTTTTGAGGCATCCGTGCTACATTTGTAAAATGTTTTCTTTTGGGACAAGTACCGAGTCACCCCCACCTTTTTGGTCTTATTTTTCAAAGTTTTGATTTTGTTTTTCGCTGGTCTGGCAAGGGGACGCCCGTGCCAGATTCGGTAGGGTTTCAAAAGGTTGATTCACTTCCCTTCTGAATAAAACCCCAGGGGGTAGTCGGCTCGGGCTGGATTTCGTTCCGCCGAGACTACTTGGTTATTCAGCTCGGGGTCGGGTTATGTCCCACCGAGTCGGTTTCTTTGGACTGGGGAGGTAACATTCCCCCAGAGCCAAGTGACTCACTCAGCTCGGGGTCGGGTTATGTCCCACCGAGTCGGTTTCTTTGGACTGGGGAGGTAACATTCCCCCAGAGCAAGTGTCTCACTCAGCTCGGGGTCGGGGTACGTCCCACCGAGTCGGTTTCTTTGGACTGGGGAGGTAACATTCCCCCAGAGCCAAGTGTCTCACTCAGCTCGGGGTTGGGTTACGTCCCACCGAGTCGGCTTCTTTGGACTGGGGACGTAACATTCCCCCAGAGCCAAGTCTTTGTTTCAGCTTGGGGTCGGGTTACGTCCCACCGAGTCGGCTTCTTTGGACTGGGGACGTAACATTCCCCCAAGTCCAAGTGCCTTTTTTAGCTCGGGGTCGGGGTACGTCCCACCGAGTCAGCCCTTCGGACTGGGGACGTAACATTCCCCCAGGGCCAAGCATTCATCTCAGCTCGGGGTCGGGTCGTGTCCCACCGAGTTCGTCCTTTTTGTCTGGGGACGTGACATCCCCCCAGGGCCAGGTGTTCTTCTCAACTCGGGTCGGGTCATGTCCCACCGAGTCCGTCCTTTTGGTCTGGGGACGTAACATTCCCCCGGAGCCAAGTGTTCATTTCAGCTCGGGGTCGGGTTACGTCCCACCGAGTCGGTTGTCGTCAGCATAAGGGCAAAGCATTGTCTCCACGGGTAGATATCGGAATCCTCGTTGACTGAGCACATGAGGGTGGCAGGAAGGACCAGATTTGCAGCCAAGGCATTTTTCTCTGCGATTCCTAGAGTGACCACCGACGGATTCATCGGCACACCATCTTTTTTATAGTTCCCGGCATCAACTCGCAAACCCGTTGTTACCGAGAACTAGGGGACATATGTTGATGGTGTTTTTAGGCACTATGGTATTTAAGACAGCACGACAGGGGCAAAAGGGTAATTTTCTCCTTGGTCAAGATCATTAATACCGACCCGACCACATGCGTGAGTGGCCGAGAACTTTATGATCCGATAACCGACCACTTTGGTTCGGATGACCGGGCAATTATCAGGTCGACAGCAGCATTCTCAGTACAAAAGACTATTATGACCGACCACATGAAGACCGAGCATAGGGCAAGACATGTTCGGGAAAACAAGGCATTTTATCCATATGAGATAAGATAATAATTTATCCTACTTTCATGGGGTAAACTAGTAAGTCAATGTCCTAGTATGATAAAGGAAGTAAATGTAGTTTTTGGCTAGGAATCCTTATGGAAAAGGGAATAGTTTTGACTAGGAATCCTTATGGGAAAAAGGAATAGTTTCAACTAGGAAATTCTTGTACAAATAGGAATATGATTTCTTCACCATTATAAATAGGAGGGTAGAGACAAGAAAAAGGGAGAACAGCAACAGAGAAGAAAAAAGGGGCATCAACAAAATTAGTGATCTGAATCTTCAAGCTCTGATTTGTAGAGACCCGAGAAGAGTGTTTAAGTAATAAAAGTACCATCTTTTTGTGTCCGTGGACGTAGGTCGGATCCGAATCCACCGAACCACGTTAAATCTCCTTGTTGATTGGTGTGTTTATCTGTCTTTTGCTAAATTTGCCTTTGGTCCCCCATAACCAAACAAATTCACTATTGAAGGAGGATTTCCTCGGGAGTGATATTCCAATATTACCCTGAGACCAAAATCAGCCGTCAACAAGATGAAACGACCCTTTGACATCTTCCATATAAGTCCAATAGGATGTCAGAATCATTTGTGAAGTATTTGATACTTAATGGTTCTGTTGTTTTCTTATAGAATAAAATTATCTTATAACTTATAGTGGAGAGATATTTGATATCGATTATTAAACCATAGATCTAAGATTGTTCATAACTTATTACGATCAAGTTTTGAACTTGATTAAGCTTTCGTTATGAATCGTTCATAAAGTGTACAAATGGTTGTGCAACAAAAGCAAAGTGGGCTTATTAAATGTTTGACCTTTATAGTATGACATGAGAAAAGTTATACTCAGTAATCTATTGTAGATTCTAAGGAAACTTGTCTCTAGTCGCACTAATTGAACAATTAAAGATCTGTTGGTTAATGTTGATATTAAACTATGTATTTTAGCTAGGAATGCAAAATGGCATTTTTGTTTTTTTGAATGGTTTCTTCGGATAAGTGATTTGTTGTGATTTCTTTGTTTGAAGAGTTCGTTCTTGAATGGCCCTAGATGTAACATCCCGGGTTATTTTAGAATATTAGCGTGAATTTATTTTTAGCGTGTGGGGTCGCGTCCGAACAAGAGGATTATATTATGGTAAAATGGAAATAATTTAAGAAAATAGTTATAAGAAATTATTAATTTAAACTAGAAGGATTAAAAATTGGAATTATCAATTAGAATAAAAAAATCTAGATAATTCTAGATAATGTAACACATACCCCAGATATAATATATATATATATATATATATATATATATATAAAACACCCACGTGTAGGGGAATACACACACACATATTTAATGTACATACACTTGTTTAATTACAAACCACACACACTTAAGCAACACACGCGCACACAAATTACACACACAGACCTAAACAAGAAAAGAAGATTAGGCCGAAAGAGAAAGAAAGAAGAGCAGGCCGAGAAGGAAGAAGCAGGACCGAGAGAGAGATCGAGAGAAAAAGAGCAGAGATAAGGAAGAAAGAGACCGAGAAAAAGAAGGCAGAAGCAGAGAAAAGAGAGAGAAACCGAGAGGAAGGGATCCAATTAGTAAGTAAACTATGCAATGATTTCTTTGATTTAATTTAATTTGATTCTTTTAGGGCTTTGATCTGATTTTGGAATTGGCTTCAATAATTGAATGTGGTATGTTAAAAAGGTTTAGGGATTAATAGAATTAGAAATTGGAAGAACTTTTGAAGAGGATAACTGAGGGATTCGGTTAGGATGAAGTAGATTGGGGTTAATTTTCTTTTCTGGTTTGGTAGTACTGGCGTTATGGTGGTGGATGGATTGGTTAACTTCGGTAGTAAGGGATTGGTTTTTGGGCTGTCATTTTGTACAAGGTTGGGTAAAGGAACCTTCTTGGTTGAATGCTATAAAGATGAAAACGATTGTTTTGTTGTTAACTTGTATGTCTAAATCAATACATAATGAATATATATTAATGTGTAATGATTGGTAATATGGTTGAATGGTATGAAAAATGGAAATGTCTTAGAATGCATAAAGGGATGTAGAGGACACGATGATGGCGTAATGTTTTTATTTTGATGTTGACTTTCATGAATAGTGCTAGGGATTCTTGTAATAATGTTACTTTGGTTGTTATAAGTGCAAATGAGACGCAACTAAGCTTTAAGTTGTCAAGGAATTAAATTCTAAAATGGGTTATAATATGCCTAATGTTATGATTGTAAGATTTTGATATTGTGAACATGAGATTAGTACGAATGTATGTGCTTGGCATTTGTGAAGGAGTATGGTGATGAATTAGTACATGAACTTAAATATATACGAGTAAATAGTTTATAAGTTTATGTATGTGATACTGTAGAAGTATAAGTATAAGGGGTATAAAGAAAGTAATTAAAAGAGCGTTAGGAATGAATGGAAGCGTAATGCATCGAATATAATTGTGAAAAGATTTCAGGGTTGTAATTGAAAATGATTTTGAAATCGATGTATGTCTTTAATAATGATAAAGCTTAATAGTTGAGTATGAATAAATGGTATGGTGTGTGATACACAATCAGTTTGTATATATTTATAGAGTTGTGATAATTTGCAATGTAAATAAACATGGATCAATGATTAGTGTTTATAGATGTAAGCTTTAGAAGTGTCAATGCATATTAACATGAGCTTAAATATTTATATAATTGTGTGTGTGGATTGATTTTGAGAATAAACTCAGTGTACTAGTCTGGATTGATGTAATATTGGTAGCATGTATGTACTGAGCTTAAGCATGATAAATAAGCATATAGAATACAAAATAATTATAGATGAAAGCACGAAAGAGTAGAAATCATATGTCATTAGTTATAGGTATGCATATGAACATTTGGCAGCCTAAAAGATAAGCATATAAGAAAGCATGGCTAGGATAAGTGGAAGCATAAAATGCATATGCATATTTGTGTTGAGTTGAATGAAACTAAGAATGTTTTTGGAATTTAAAAAGGGTTTTAAAAAAATAAGTTTCAAATATTTTAAAAGAAATGTTTTTCAGAAAATGTTTTACAGTTTTGAGAGACAAGTATGGTTTTATGTTTTTCAAGGCATGAGGTAAAAACTCACCCCAGTATGTAACTTGAGATACAGTTCGGAATTGACGGATGCTTTGGAATTGACGGATATAGTAGCATGTGCACATGTGGAGGACTGAGGGGACGCTCTCAGATCCTCGAGCAGGACTAGGGACTACAGAGTCCCGAAATCCTGATTTCAGAACTTGGTGGCTACACTGCCAGTTGAGTTATGGTCTTGGGTGTAGAGCTCTACGTTGCCAGTTGAGTGTTTGTCCTGGACGTAGGGTACCACCAGTTCTAGAGATGCCCAGTTGAGTTATGGTCCTCGGCATCGAGTACACCCAGTTGAGTTATGATCCTGGGTGCAGAGAGACGTCCAATTGAGTTATGGTCTTGGACGTAGAGCAGTTTTCAGATTTCAGACTTTCAGTACACAGTTTTCAGATTTTCATTATAGAGTTTTCAGATCTTCAGTATGTAATTTTCAAAAGTTAAATTTCAGTAATCAGTTTTCAGAAAACAGGTTTTAGAAATAGTTTACAGAAACCAAAGATTTTAAGCATGTTTTCAGAAAAAATAGATTTTATTGAGAGACTTTCAGATTTTCATAAGAGTTTTCAGAAAGCAGTTTTTCAGAAAAAGGTTTTCAGAAAGTATTTTTCTAAAAAGTATGACATAATTAAAGTTCATTGCAGCTTATAGGGTATGCATATAAATCATACTTTATGGTTAATGTAAGAGATGCATATAGTTGACATTGGAGTATGATAGCATGATTATATTTATGTGATTATGATTGATGCCTGTGTGTATTAAATGTTTACATAGAAGGAACAGTTTGTAAGATACTAGCGTGTGATTATATGGTTAATGTTAATTTGTTGGATGTTTAATAGAAAGATTATTTTATAATCCGATTTGATGATATTTCAAAGATATAAAAGAAAGATAAGTATGATAAGTAACCAATCTAGAATAGCAAAAAGTAAGTAGGTAAGTAATAAGATAACAGAATAGTACAGCAGAAGCGTAACGGAATTTATTTTGATGATTAGAGATATGGGAAATTAATAAGTATAATATGGATGTTGATTGTAAATAAGAAACAGAGTTTAAAATTCACGTATGAATAGTTAGAAAGACTAGTAACTAGTAATGAGTTTATAAATGGATAAGGAATCAGAAAAATAAATCAGACTGTGATATAAGTGCATGATCACAAAAAGTTCAGATTATATAAAATGAAATTCAGACCTTGCTTGTGTTTGATGCTCAAGGAATGAGCATAGTTATTTACTGAGTCTTATGACTCACACCACAACAGTGTTTGAGTTTTGCAGGTTGGTGATCTGATCGGTCGACCACAGACACCAAAGCTTGAGAAGCCGGATAGCAGCGTTGCAGTCAGCCAGTCACCAGGTCTTGGGAGTATAAGAGTCAAGTTGTTTAGGAGTTTATTTGTAAAGTAATTGAGTTGTTTATAAGTTTAGTTGTATAAGTTTAAAGTTTGTAAAAGTTTTTGTATATACGCATTTTCGGGCATGGAGCCCTGATTGTATTATGTTTATATGTCTGCATTACATATTAGATGGGCCCTTAGATTGCATTGATGTTGAGATATCGGCCTGAGGCCGAGATTTTATTTTCATGTTGTAAATGGATGCTGGCTGTAGGCCAGGTTACATGATGTTACGAATACATGATGTCGAAATTTCGTCACAGTCAGAGGCTTATGGAGGCAGGATTAGCCTGTCTCCTGCCGGTAGCATCCTGGTTTAGGCGGGATGTTACAATATAGTTTGTATTCTACTAAATTACAGTTTGGTAAACTAGCTTATAGAGCTTATTGTCGACTCAGATGAGCTTCAAGAAATCTGTGTTCTCTAATTTTGATATCAGTCAGATTGTTTGATTTTATCAAAGCATAGAAAATACATATGTGAGAGTAGGGTTAGTGGGAGCGTACAAATTTCTTTCTCGTGTTATATATCATAATGACATTATCATTATTAAAGTAATCATGAGATGTTTATGAGGTAAAAGATTTACCTGATTCTTATTTTCTCCGTGAAATCAGTGGGAGTGGTCTTTCTTATATTCGATATAAAATTTTATATATGATATAAAACTAAGAGACTAGTGAGATGCTCTCATTAGTTGTATATTAGATATGATCTAATAAAGGATACAGTGAGACTATCTGTGTGACAGTATAACTGTTTGATAGTTAATGTGTCTATAGTATATAATATTCATCTTTCGTAAAAGATGATTCATTTGTCGAAAGAGAAATTATTTAGAATATCTAGTCAATCTTATGCATCATAGGATGATGGCATAATGAATACTATATTTAGTGCAATTAGAGATATCAATTTAATCATAATTATTATGAGTTATTTTGATACCCTGTAGACCATAAGATAGGTCTTGAAACATGTTTTTTTATTATCTTTGAGATAATAAAGAACATGTTTCAAGATTAAGAACAAGTTTCTTGTTAATGGAGAATAAAGTTTGTAACCATTAGGATCAAATTTGTTTTGAGTCTAATTATGAAGTTATACGGTCTACATCATAAAGAGTCAGAAAAGATGCAGTGAGAGTATCACAGATGATTCTATTGTATGAGTGGAATTAGTTGCAACTTATGAAGTATTGACTTATGAAGTTGCATAGTGACCTTATAGATTAGAAGTTGTGATATTAGTGTTGTGCTTGCGGTTGTTTGCATAGTATTTTTGATTTGATCCCTAAATACTTGGACAACTCAGTAGCTGAAACACGATGTTGATGTGGCATATAAGTAATATTGATGTAGAATATAGTTTCTACAAAATATATTTAATGCTGGTCAAGGGAAACAATTGGATTTGTTGGACAAACTCAATATGTTATAGCGGACTTACTCGCTGTTGCGTACTTCTTGAGTACT
Organism: Zanthoxylum bungeanum; assembly: GCA_019454045.1. Taxonomy (NCBI): domain Eukaryota; kingdom Viridiplantae; phylum Streptophyta; class Magnoliopsida; order Sapindales; family Rutaceae; genus Zanthoxylum; species Zanthoxylum bungeanum. The sequence goes on from SKCR01036683.1 coordinate 21,865, forward strand.
AGGTGAGTTCTTGAGGGCCATGCGTATGTGATACACATTAAGATATGTATATGATATTGTGGATTGGAACTAGAGGAAATGGGAGAAATTGTTAGGGTTGGTGCTCGGAGCGCCAATCCGGATTGTATTTATGTCCGATTCATGAATACGAGCAATATATATTTCCATAATATTACTTATTTATGGTTGCACCTCTTGTATTTTATTTTATATATTCGATCTAATTCATTAGATTGAAACTAAATCATATTTAGTGGTATATATATATATATATATATATATATATTAGACAAAGACCCGATAATATATAATGTAGTGCACAATTACAACATAGCTTGTAATTGACATTGGGAAGTCTCACTACTAGATATACATTATCAAAATAAAATTCCTGGTCAAGATTTACTGACACAGGTCGATTAGTAAAAATCCGCTGAGACCAGTACATGTCGTATATCGTGACTTGGTCTGATGGTTTATCCCAATGAACCATGAGTCTCGGGAGACTCGTATAGACGTGTAGGTGTTTATTTGATAAACACTGAACGACTCACCGAAGATTACCTAATAGATGTTTCACCAACGTCAATATGAATCTTCTCAGGTTGAGTAGCATAATGATTCTTTGACTTGAGATACCACTGTGGATATATGAGGTATCCTTCACACTTTGATGGCAGTCACGTCACCAATCTATTTAGATCAGACCTCCGCCTGTTCGTTGAGTGTGGACTGATCCTCATGATATCCTGTGTGTATCAAGATAAGATCCGTCAGTTCTGTGTACAAAGCATATGTATTCATTATGGGATTAGCAATCCGTTAAATCCATGGATCTGTGGTACACTGTAAAAATGAGTTCTAAGTGTTATTATGAGATTGCTAATAGAAATGTCGACAGGATTATACCTATTTAGATTTGATGTTAATATCTATATCTCTGGAATAATCTGAATACCTGTGATGGAGGGATTATACGTATGCGATGACCTAGACCTGTATAGTTCAGCGAGTTTATCTGTGGTCGTCATAATTTATGGGTGGGTAAACTAGGGACACGAAATTGGATTTCATGACGGATATGCTTGAACTTAGAGAGTCTCACTAATAAAATATACCCGTAGAGCACTAGGACAACTTTTATGAATAATACAAATTATTTATAAATCGTTTAACGGTTAAACGAAAGATACATACATATGTGGTCTTTTGGTCATTTCCTAATTAATGTGTATTTGTATTTAATACTTGATTTTATTAAATACACATTAATTAATTGTCAAATTATGATATTTGACATTTATCATTAATATATGTATTTGGATTATTTAAAATAAATATAATACATATATTTGGATATTTATATTTAAATAATTATTTAATTCTTAAATAATTAATGTAATTAAGAATATAAAATATCTAAGTTGATATTTATTAAAGGAAATGATTAAAGTGTGAAATGTTGACTTTTACATTAAATGAAAATGTTATCAATTTGAATTTTGCTATTTTAATTTGTTAAAGTTGCAAAATATCTTATTACCATTTTCTTGAAAATTTCGGCCATCTACCCTAAGTATATAAGGTTTTGTTTTTTCATTTTGCTTCACAAGTTCAAGCCTTCAAAACATAAACAAAAAGAGATTTGAGAGAAAAAGAGAAGAAACCAAGAAGAAATCCAAGAAAGCTTAGAATTTAGTAAGTATTTCCAACTTTCTATTAGAAGGAAAATTGTTCCTTTTGTTCTTGGCTATAACATGTGTTGTTTTTAAGTTTTTCTACTCTCTTGTGTTTGTGTTATGATAGTTGGAAGCATGAATGAAAGATGTATGCATGTGTGTTTAACAAAGTATGCTTATAAATGGTGTATAAGCACACTTTTGATCATTTGATGATCTTGTTGCCATTCTAGAGTTGTTAGGCCACTCATTGATGAACTAGAATTTTCTTGAGTTGTTTCAAAGTGGTGAGACTTGTTTGGTGTTGTAGAGATTAAATTAAAGTGTTGAATTTGATTAATTTTGGTTAATTTTGTTAATTGGACTAATTTGGGAAATTAGGGTTCTTAACCTAAATCAAAATTGGGACTTTCATATACGTGTTGTATAATGATGTATATAAGATATACTAATCACTTGGTGTTGATTGGAAATCATCTAAAGTTGTTTTGAATAAATTTGGACAAAAATGCACAATTTTGAAAGTTGATAGAAGTCTCGGCAATTTGCAAGAAATTATGGATTTTTGTTATGAGTTGTATTTTGATGTATATGATATGTATAAATTATTTTGGTAGTGATTTGAAATCACTTAAATTTGTATTTGACAAATTAAGACTAAAATGATCAAAATGCAAACTATTGGGGTCTCATGGCAATTATGAGAAAAATATGATTATTGGGATAAAAATATTTTTTTGAGTATTGTGTAAATAAATTAAAATAAATTATTTTATTTTAATTTCCCAAGAAATATAATTATCGGAAATTATTTCGGAGTGAAAATACATGAAAACGGTGAAAAATGGCGTTACCGGGTAAATGCTGCCCAAACAGTGAGTTGGTCACTATTCGGGTAGCCCATAAACTGTCCAAGTGCTAATGGGGCTGACCTGGGCAGCCCTCATGTGCACTGGTCGATCGGTTTGATCGGAAACACGTTTTATGTTATTTTACGGAAAAAACATTTCGGAAAGGTTTCGCGGTGTTTCTATATTATTTATGTCGTTATTTGATATCGAATAAATATATTTAGGTGAAATATGAATGAATTATTAATATTGGATATTGAATAATTTATTCGTAAGTTTAAAAATTTTAAACAACGATTTCGCCCGAACCGCTATTCTTCCGCTGCGCCTGCCAAAAAACCCCTACAAATTGCATGTCCGGCCGGACATACAAGATGTTATGCGGCTTCAGAATAATAGTAAATCAAATGTGAAATTTAAGGTTTGGAAGCTCTCATGTCTTACCTTAAGCGTTACTCGGCTCCGAGAACACCATTGAAGATTAAGTCAGTTATTTGATCTCTTACAGGAGATGGGAAATAAGTTATTGTATTTTGGTTTCCACATTTTAAAAGCCATCTTCGAAAGCGTAGACGAGAGACTCGTATAGACGTATAGACGGATGGCTAGTGGCTTCGGTACTACGGTACCTTTGGGTTTGCATAACACGAGGAAGGCCCACAGGCCTCCGTGGCATTTGCCGCCCAGTATTGCAGGTACATAACATGGGGAAAGCCCACCGGCCTCCGTGGCGTTTGTAGCCTCAGGAGGTACATAGCACGGGGAACGCCCACGGGCTTCCGTGGCGTTTGTAGCCTCGGGATATGCCTAGCACGAGGAGGGAGAATGCCCCCGTGGCTTTGGCCGTCCCATTTCAGATTTGTAGGAGCATAGCACGGTGAAGGCCTGAGGGTCTCCGCGGCCTTTGTAGACTCGGGGCCTATTAGGGTTGGTGCTCAGAGTGCCAATCCGGATCGTATTTATGTCCGATTCATAAATACGAACAATTCATTTTTCCATAATATTACTTATTTAATGGTAGCATCTCATGTCTTTTATATACATATTCGATCTAATTGCGATTAGATATCTAATTATGATTAGATTGAAACTAAATCTGATTTAGTGATACGTATATATTAGACAAAGACCCTAGGATTTACAACGTAGTGCGCAGTTACAACGTAGTTTGTAATTGACATTGGGGAAGCGTCACTATAAGTTGTATATCCTTAAATAAAGTTCATGGTCAAGATTTACTAACACGGGTCGGTTAGTAAAATCCGTTGAGACCAGTACATGTCGTATATCGTGACTTGGTCCGATGGTTTATCCCAATGAACAATGAGTCTCGGGAGACTCGTATAGACATGCATGTGTTTATTTGATAAACACTGAACGACTCACTGAAGATTTCCTAATAGATGGTACACCAACATCAATAGGAATCTTCTCGAGTTGAGCGAGCATAGTGGTCCTTCGAATTGAGATACTACAGTGGATATATGAGTTATCCTCCACACTTTGATGACAGTCACGTCACCGATCTATTCAGATCAGACCTCCGTCTGTTCATTAGGTGTGGACTGATGCTCATGATATCCAGTGTGTATCAAGATAGAATCGGTCAGTCCTGTGTACAGGGCATATGTATCCTACACGTGTTTGCGATCTAGTAAATCCATGGCCATGGTATAACTTCGGAAGCAAGTTCCGAGTGTTATTTAGAGATCGTAAATTTGAAAGTCGACTATATTATACCATAAAGATTTGACGTTCTTATCTATATCCCAGGTATAATATGAACAGCCTGTGACGGATGGATTATACGTATGCAATGACCTCGACTTGCATAGTTTAGCGAGATCATCTGTGGTAGTCATAGTTCATGAATGTGTGAATTATGGACACGAAATTGGATTTTGTGAGGATAAACCTAAACTTGGAGAGTCCCACAATATGAAGTGTACTCGTTGAGCACTTGGACAACGCATTATGAATAATACAGATTATTCATAATATTTCATCGGATTAAATGAGTTAATTCGAATCGTTTAAACGGTTAAACGAAAACACATGCTTTAGAGAATTTTGGTCAATCGTAATTATTGTGTATTTATATCTGATACATAATTTGATTAGATACACATTAATTAATTGTCAAATGAGATTTTGACACGTGTCATTAATATATTTATTTGTTATTTAATGTAAATAAAATACATATATAATAATAATTATATTAATTTATTATTTAGATATTTAAATGTTAAATATTTGAATAATTAAATAATATCCATATTACATAAATGTTATGCAATATGTTTAATTATTATTGATACATGTGGCATGTTTTAATTGAGCTTAAGTGTGCAAATTGATTTGTCAAACTTAAAGCTTATCTTATCTTGATTTTAATTTAATGAAATTAAAATACAAAAATGACCAAAATGCCCTTGTTGAGTCGGTCACTACATTTTAAAAGAGGAAAATTTTCTTTTCTTCTCCAATGGCTTTGCTTGGCCGAAATCCACCCTAAATAAAAGCTCTTAAATTTTGATTGATGAAACAAGAAGGAAAAAGAAGAAAATCAAGAAAAATGCTTAAGGAATTAAAGGATTAAAGGTAATTCAATATATCCCTAAAGCTTAGAAATCATGTTTCTTGTTTCTTGAAGATCTAGTGAGATCTAGGGTTTCTTCTTTTCTATAAATTTGAGGCTTTTGGATTTGGAGGATGGATTTGGAATCTTTATGCATGTGTGAAGTTGTTTTGGATGATATTATTGTAATATTTATTCAATTTTATCATTTGATGATAAGTTACCATTCTAGAGTGTTATGACCACTCTTGTAATGCCTAGAATTGTTCTTGGGTGCTTCATTGGTGGTGACTTGGATTAGTGTTGTGATTAATTTGATTAATGTTGAAAAGTTGGATTAAAGCATGAAAAATTGATTATTTTTGTTACAAAATCAGATCTGGAAAAAATGGGTTTATTGTGATGAAAATAATGTCATATGAATGTATTGGATGTGTTTTGGGTGTTGGAACAATTGCCGAAAATTAATTCGGAGTTGAAATAAGCGAAAACGGTGAAAAACGGCGTTACTGTGTGACTTTTGAGCCAACCAGGTGACGGCTTCCCAAACAGTGAATTTGTCACTGTTTGGGCAGCCCATGAACTGCCCTAGCACTATTGGGGCTGACCTGGGCAGCCCTCATGTGCGTTGGGTGGTCAGTTCGGTCAAAAATGCATTTTATGCCATTTTACGGAAAAACATTTTCGTAAAAGTTTCGCGACGTTTTTTAGTTATTTATGTCGTTATTTGATATCGAATAAATATGTTTAGGTGAAATATGAATGAATTATTCATATTGGATATTGAAAAATTTATTCGGTAATTTAAGAAGTTTTAAAATTATGATTTCACCTTAACAGTGCTTATGCCGCGCCCTTTGCCCAAAACCCCAACAGGGCCTGCCTAACATGGGAAAGTTGTCATGGTGTTGGCTGCCTCCTCGATCCGTAGCTCAGTTTACTGGGACATTAGACTGTAAGGTTCAAAATTATTATTTTGGGTAGCAAGGACATGACGCTGTCTTAGGCCCCTATGTTGTTTCTTTTGGGTCAGTACAGGGTATGTGCTATGTCACCCCGTGGTATTTGTCTGGTTTCTGTTTTCGTTTTCCTTTTGATGGATGACTTGAAGTGGGACGCCATTTCCAGTCTCCATAGTGATTTCCGGAGGTTGAAAATCTTTCATTGCAGTTAAGTCTTGGAAAGAAATTTGATGGCTCGAGCTGCATTCGTTCCGCTGAGGCCATGGTATGATTTGATGGCTCGGGACTGCATTCGTTCTGCCGAGGCCATAGTTTGTTTGATGGCTCGGGGCTGCATTCGTTCCGCCGAGGCCATGTTGGTGGCACAATGAGGGTGCATTCCCTTGTGGCAAGTTTTCTTGATCGGTTCGGGGTCGAGTTACCTCCGACCGAGTCCTTATTATCTTCGTTGTCATGGGGTTTGAGTTTCTCCCATATGACCACGTGTTGGTGGCACAAGGAGGGTACATTCCCTAGTGGCCAAATATTTTACATCGGTACGGGGCTGGGTTACATCCCGTTGAGGCCCTGTTATTGTGTGTTGGCGCAATGAGGGTTCATTCCCTTGTGGCCAATGGACTTAGAGAGCGTGGGGTCAGAATCTTTCCTCAAGGCCTCTCTTTGTCAGACCGACTCGCGGCTGGGTTATATCCTACAGTGGCCCTTTTGCTTTGTGACAGCCTAAGGTGAGTTTTTCCTCGTAACCTATGTTTTGTTTTAAAGGTCTTTGCATATCATTCACTTTCGGGGTCACAACATGTCGAGAGCATGCATTAGCCCGATAGCCTGAGGCGAGTTTTCCCTCGTAACCTATGTGTTGTTTCAAAGGTCTTTGCATCTCATTCACTTTCGGGGTCACAGCATGTCGAGAGCATGCATCAGCTCCCGAGGTGGCACAAGATGATCATTTTCAAGCGGAGAAGTGACACGCTCGAAAAAAGTGGTCTTTTACTCCTAAGTATAAGAGTGTCAAAGTAATAAAATAACCCGGTGAGTCCGGGATTGATCCACATAGAATAGATTTAGCAAAATAGAATAATTAACAGTGCGGAAAAGAAAAGTTTGATTTGTTGAAGTAGTTGGAGACTTTTAGGTTGGAATGCAATAATAGAAAGAAATACTGGAGTTAGTGGATCCACTTTTAGTCTTTTAAACATTTAGAAATATCGCTTTATTATAATTTATAAATTGCCTTTGTTATCCACATAATTTATTACAGGAATTAATTATGCCAATATAAAGAACCAGCCATAAAGGCGGTAATCATTTATGTCAATAATTAGTCCTACCAAGGTACTAAGTATGCCAAAAACATAAAACCGGCCATAAAGGCGGTGATACCGTTTGTCTATAACAAGTCCTATCAAGGTACTTAATTATACCAAAATCGTATAAAACCAGCCATATAGGTGGTAGAAAGATAAAACCAGCCATAAAGGCGGTAGAAAGATAAAATAAGCCATAAAGGCGGTAGAAAGATAAAACCGGCCATAAAGGCGGTAGAAAGGTAAAACCAACCATAAAGGCGGTAGAAAGATAAAATCAGCCACAAAGGCGGTAGACAGATAAAACCAGCCATAAAGGCGGTAGAAAGATAAAACCAGCCATAAATGCGGTAGAAAGATAAAACCAGCCATAAAAGCGGTAGACAGATAAAACCAGCCATAAAGGCTGTAGAAAGATTGTCAATAATTAATCTAGAATTAAATTAAGTTTTAATCATTAGATTTCAATTTATTTATTATAATAGAATCGAGTTTAATTTATGTTTCCATTATAAAAGCTTCACCCTTACTCCTGCAGAAAAGAAATTAGCTACTCATTTTGTAATAAAATATACTCGTACATTTATTATTTAGAGAAAAGACATTACAAAAAGCCTTAAGTAAATAAATAAACAAGACTCTCTCCAAGATTTACAGAGGAATCAGGAAAGAAAGTATGAAAATTTCTAATGTCGGACGCTCCTATTTATAGGCAACTTCGCCACCCAAACCAGCGAATGCATGTTGTAGACACGTGTCAGAGAATGGTGAAGCCATGTTGGGGACACGTGTCAAAGAATGGTGAAGCCACATTAGGGACACGTGTCAGAGAATGGTGAAGCCACGTTGTAGGACACGTGTCGCGATGCAAAGGTTCCACGTGTCACGACGTGCTTGCAGAATTTACGATGTGCTTGCAGAATTTACGATGTGCTTGCAGAATTATTTTTTTCATGTCTGATTTGTCCCGTCGATCTTCCTAGCAGTGTTTTTCTGACAAAAACATAAAATAACACATTAAAAGCACTAAAAGCATAACTTTAAAATATTATTTCACAAATGTGTCAATTTAAGGGGATTAGTGAAACTATAAGTGTAAAATGATTAACTTATCGTCTAATAAATATGCACTTTTTAGTATTCATCACACCTCTCAACCAGCTTATTACTAGTCCCTAGTAATTCAAGCGGAATCTAAAAGAAAAATTCTTATCTAAGTCAACAATTGTTTTATTTCTTTCTAAATAATCAAATAAATGACTTCTCCTATAATTTTTTACCATTCTTCCATATACTAATAAAACAAGGTATTAATCAATATATTATGCCCACAATATCACATGTATTTGTTGAAAATATAGTAATATTTTTGTCCTAAAATTATATTAGAGTTTACACATTTTTTTTGCAGTGAAAGTTTATTTATAAACATATCTTCAATCCATGTATCGAACTTTGAGCCAGTGACTCCCAAACCAGTTGGTTTTAGGGCACTAAGTGTTAAGACACCCCTACAGGCTTAATTGCTCGGATCTCATATAAACAGTGTCTAAAATATATCATCAATCCATGTATCGAACTTTGGGCCAGTGACTCCCAAACCAGTTGGTTTTAGGGCACTAGGTGTTAAGACACCCCTACAAGCTTAATTGCTCGGATCTCATATAAACAGTGTCTGATATCCTTAAGCTTTCTTTTTAACCTTTGTAATAAACTTTGGGCCAGTAATTCCCAGACCAGTTGGTCTTAGGGTACTATGTGTTGAAACACCCATTCAGACTTAATTGCTCGGTTAGAAAGGCTACGAAACGAACTTAATTCAAACTTCTCTTTTTTTTTTCTTTTTTTTTTACATAATAAAAAATTTCACTACTTTTAGGGGTTACCTCCAACAAATTAGAGAACTGAATATTACAGAATTTTCATTTTCCACCCATGGTCATATGTTACCATATTGTTGATAATATCTGCCAGACGAGCATATAAAGATCAAATTTAATCAATGTTATGGAGAATTCACAAATTTAAATGATTCAAAAAGAAAGGAACGATAAATAACTTGTTACGAATTATATTGAGATGCGTCTCGGGAGTGAAAACTCCTTACACAGCCACCTCAGAACAACAATTCCACTTGGTTTAGAAAATAAATTTGTTGTTAGTTTGTGTGTATATATATGGATATATATTTTTACACACAAAATAACAACAAAGTAAAAACTAACATCAATGAAACAAACATAAACATGAAAATTATTTATTTCGTAAACTATCCTCTCCCCTAACCAAAACGAGACATTGTCCCCGATGTTTAAAGAAAGAAAGAAAGACTTTAGAAGATATCACCTGGTTATTGTGAAATTGACAGTCATAACTAAATATTATAGATTAAGGTCCAGGTTTACTTTGCGTTTTTTGCCACGATCGTTACCAGACCAGTTCAACTTGGAAAGAATATGGTCGATTTTTGGTTCATAAGCTAAGAGCTGGTCAATTAAATCATCAGCTGTTCGTGCAGTTAGGAAGATATCTCTTATCGGTTTTGAAATAAACCCATTCATTTTGGCATCTTCAAGAAATACAAAAAGAAAGTCGAAAAATCCATTAACATTAAACAGCCCAATAGGTTTTTGGTGAATATTCAAGTTTTCCCATGACGCAACAATGAATATTTCTTCCAACGTTCCGAGCCCACCTGGTAAAGCAATGAAAGAATCAGCTTGATTGATCATTTCAGTGAGTTTTTCAAACATACCTGAGACAATACATTCTTCTTCATTTGATTTTCCGATGATGTGGCTTTCTGTTAAAGGTTTTGGGATGATCCCCAAAACTTGACTTCCACTTTCTTGTATAGCTTTTGAAATACATCCCATCAATCCAAGATTGCCACCGCCATATACTAAGTGCATATTTCTGTTTGCCATAACTCTACCCAATTCTCTTGCTCCCTCAATAAATTCTGGTTTAGTTCCGGAGCTAGTTCCACAAAATACACAGATATTAGTGAATCGTCGTTTTGAAGTTGTCTACATTTGTGCTATCTCTCTTAGCTAGATGTGTTGAGGAAAGAGAGATGACGAGCTGAATTTATAGATCCTGAAAAGGGTGAGTGAGAAATGCACTAATATCTGCAAAATGACAACTATCAGAAAAATAGATCGTGAACAAAAAAGTTAGCTACTATTGGCAAAAATTAAAGGAAAACAGTAATTTAAAGTAAAGAAAATCAATGTAAAAATATGTACTGGTAGTTGTGATTGTGACTCACATCTTCCTCTGGTTTTACGTCCAGTAACAGCTTGAACGCCCTCTATGGGTCGGGGAAAGGCTTCCCATCCAATTTTTTTATAAATTGGCAAACAATGTCTTTTAAAGTCAGATCCCCGAGACTGTATGGTTGTCTTTCCTTATGAAATTGTGTGTGTAATCTGAGAATTTCACGATGAACATATCCACTAAGATGCGTCTCAAGAGTCAATGATATATCATCAAAAGGCTCCTTACTCAGTCCATCCCTAATGAATTGTATCTTATCCTCACGATTATCTAACACCATTCCTAAAGAACAACAACGAGTGTTGCACGTACAGCGTGCACACTTATAACAAACAAACATTTGTTTAGCTCTTCGTTTTTTAGAATAGGTGTTTTTCCCTGAACCAGACATGTAAGGAATGAAGGAGTCGGATGACTCACCTGCCAAACGAACCCTTGCTTCGATTACCCAACGAATATCACTAAGAATACCATGAATCATAAGAATTCTCATTCTTTCTGTGCGGGGTTTGTAAATTTTAATCAGAGCATTTCGGGGAAGTGCAGGAAAATATTTATGGAGGGTTGCCAGAGTTTCTTCCATGCCTTGGTTTGTAGGGTATCAGTATTTTTAGGAAACTGAAATAACCGACTTGAGTCACGGAGTATCGTTATCCGCTGCTTTACCGAGGTGTGAGATAAAATAAAAGAACAAGAACACTGCAAAACTAAGAAAAATGGAAATTACAGAAATATTAAACAGAACATGAAAGAAACTACATCAATCAAGGTATACTGGGTCTGACAGGAAAAAAGTTTCTTGAAATTTTGAGTACTCCAAAAAGGGTTTCAGACGCTATCCATTTACTTTAAATACATCATTGTCCCTAGGATTCTCAATGTTAATAGCCCCGTATGGGTAAACGTGTTTCACAATAAATGGGCCACTCCATTTGGATTTTAACTCTCCAGGAAATAAATGAAGATGAGAATTATAAAGCAAAACTTTTTGACCAACTTCAAATATTTTTCGTGAAATTCGACTATCGTGAAAGGCTTTAGTTTTAGCTTTAAGAATTTTCGTATTCTCATATGAATCATTCCTTAACTCTTCAAGTTCATTTAGTTGCAATTTACGTTCATGACCAGCATTTTAAAGGTTTGAATTAAATGTTTTAATAGCCCAAAATGCTTTATGCTCAGTTCTACAGCAAATGACAAGGTTTTCCATAAACTAGACGATAGGGGACATACCCAAAGATGTTTTGAAAGCTGTTCGATATGCCCAGAGTGCATCAGTTAGTCGGAGAGACCAATCTTTGCGTTTTGGGTTACCGTTTTTTTCTAAAATTTTTTTAATTTCCCTATTCTGCTAATTCAACTTGTCCGTTTGTCTGAGGGTGATAAGAGGTGGAAATTTGTGTGTGACTCCATACTTTTTCATTAAGGGACTCAAGGGTCTATTACAAAAGTGTTTACCTCCATCACTTATGATGGCCCGAGGAATTCCAAATCGACTCAACATGTTTTCTTTTAAAAATTTGATCACAGTTGTGTGATCATTGTTCCGACAAGGAATTGTCTTGACCCATTTTGAAACATAATCGACTGCAACTAAAATATATAAAAATCCAAATGATGGTGGAAATGGGCCCATGAAATCTATCCCCCAACAATAAAAGATTTCGATGACAATGTTGAGATTTAAAGGCATCATGTTTCTTTTTGAAATAGATCCCAACTTTTGACAATTTTCGCAAGTTTTGCAGAAAGCATATGTATCTTTAAAAATGGTGGGACAATAAAATCCACACTGCGAGATTTTTGTAGCAGTTTTCTTAGATGAGAAATAACATTCACATGCTTCTGAATGACATAATTGAATAACACCACTCATCTCACTGTCAGGTATGCATTGTTTGAAAATATGATCAGGGCAGCATTTAAACATATAAGGATTATCCCAATAGAATCTTTTGACCTCGGTCAAAAATTTCCTCTTATCTTGTTGGCTCCAGTCTGAGGGTATCTTTCATGTTGCAAGGAAATTGACAATATTAGCATACCAATGTATTACATTTACCGAAAATAAAAATTCATCGGGGAAAGAATCATTGATAGGAGAGGTATCGATTAGTGACTCATTTGTGAGTCTCGATAAATGATCTGCAACCACGTTCTCTGCCATTTTTTATCTTTGATTGTGAGATTGAATTCTTGAAGCAAAAAATCCACCGTATTAATCTTGGCTTGTGACCGGCGTAAACACACACGTATAACGCAAGCGCACGTATCGTTCAAGTAGTATAAAAATATCGATCCCACGAGGACTTAATTCCTACTGTTGTTATTAATTGTTGAATCTATTTATTTACAAATATCTAATTAAATGGAGAATAGAGATTGTTTGATTGATTTGATTTGTAAAGTTGCTAAATAAATAAATAAATAAAAAGACAAAAGAAAATACTAAGGAAAATAAAAAGACTTAAAGATCTAGGGTTGTGAATCTTTCTAATATCAATTAAAATATGAAGTAGTTAAATCATAGTTGGGTAAATTATTGAATTATTAATCTGGAACACTAAATTATGTAAAAGCCTCTTCCGAATGATCATTTACAAATACTTAGTATAATCCAATTGAACCATATGTCTATGTCAATTAAATTACCTAGATTCATTAAGATTGAGTTCCAATTATGACTACCCCCGCCCGACAGGTATATTCCTATCCTGTAAGGAAATCTATTAAAGGTTTATCTATCCTTAAGGAAGATCGTGGGTTGTTGAGACTAAGGTCTTAAACTTAAAATCCCTATGTCTAGTTCATTTTAAGTTTACCTAATCAATTTTATTAGTGATCAGTTAATAAAAAGCATTAAGATTATGACTCAACAAATAACTCTTTTAATTACCCCAACTATAATCTAACCATTTTTTAATACGGTGATATTAGAAATCATCACACCCCTAGATAACTAACACATAACTAGGACTAGTAAAGACATAAAATTAAAAGACATAAAATAAAAAGACATAAAATAAAAGTTGAAAAATAAAATAAAATAAAATAAAATAAAATAAAATGCTAAGGAAAAAAGAATTACTTCTACTATTTACTATTTAGATATCTCCCATTAAAATAATATATAAACTTGATATTATAATTAACCAGCCATAAGGCGGAACCAAAATAACCAGCCATAAAGGCGGAACCAAAATAACCAGCCATAAAGGCGGAATAAGAATTTTATTACCAACCGACCAATCTGGCGGTATCCTTTTTAAGTCAGGTTTAAATAGTAAATATATTATTTTTAGGGAGATTAATCTAAATAGCAATAGTAAAAGAATTACCTTTTTACCTTAGCGGTGAAAAGTTACCTACACATAGTAAAAAAGTAAAAAGTAAAAACTGTAAATAGTAAAAACTGTAAAAAGTAAGAAAGTAAAATTACTATTACTATTAAAAAGTAATTAAAAATATTTACAAAACTTAAACTAAAATATTCTAGAGAGAGAAGCTCTCAATTTAGAACTAAAAAAATAGAGAGAAAGGTACATTGAAAACTGAAATTTCGAGTTCTATTTATAGGCTCGGATAAGCCTCCAGCGTCGCGACACCCAAATTGCACTAGCGTCGCGACGCTGGGTACAGTAGGACACGTGTCACGCGCTGGTTGGCTGGCTCAGAATCCTATCCGATGACGTGGCACTGTTCATGACGTCATTGCTTACGTCACGCTGACGTGTCAACTGTTCATGACGTCATTGCTTGCGTCACTTTGATGATGTGGAAGGCGACGTGGCGACACGTGGGGCGGTGGCCGTCAGACGAATGAGAGGTTGACACGTGTCGCGTTGTGATTGGCTGATGCTGACGTGGCATATTGACTCGGTTGACTTGCTGACGTGGCGGCTGATGTGGAAGATGATGTGGCGACACGTAGGATGACACGTGGGGCGGTGGCCGTCCAAGCAATGAGATTTCGACACGTGGCACGGCGCATTTTAGCATCTCCGTTGTGATGGTGACACGTGGCACGGCGCACGTTAGCAAAGTCAACTTTTCTCAGATTCTGATTTTGTGGACCCGGCGCATGTTAGCAGATTCGGCGCACACTGGGCGTCGCGACGCTGAAGGTCTGGGCGGCGCGACGCTGAAATGACGATTTTGCCCTTTTTGTCCAATTTTGTCCATTTTGCCCCAAAACAGCTCCAGAATGTCCTGAAACTTTATTTATCTGCAAAATAACACAAAATACATCAAAACGTTCATAAAACTCAAGAAACTATACAAAATATTAAGTTAAATGAGTGGGAAATAGTGATAGAAATACCACTCATCAGCTTGGCATCCTGTTTAGACATCAAATATCTAACAGCAGCATGATCAGAGTAAACAACAATTGAAGAACCGATTAAATATGATCGAAATTTATCAAATGCAAATATTACAGCAAGTAGTTCTTTTATGTGGTAGTGTAATTCATTTGTGCACTGTTTAATGTTCTACTAGCATAATATATCACATGCGGCTTACATTCCTTTCTTTGCCCTAGAACTGCACCAACTGTATAATCACTAGCATCACACATTAGCTCAAAGGGCAAGGACCAATCAGAGGATTGCATAATAGGAGCAGAAGTCAAAAGACTGATAATTTTTTGGAATGATTTTTGACATTCTTCTGTCCATTCAAATGTTGCATCTTTTAATAGGAGGTTACATAAGGGTCTGGATATGGTACTAAAGTCTTTAATGAACCTCCTATAAAATCCTACATGTCCTAAAAAGAACGAATGTCCCTGACTGTTTTTGGTGATGGTAATTTAGAAATGATCTCTATTTTTGCTTTGTCAACCTCAATACCTTTAGACGACACAACATGTCCTAAAATAATTCCCGAATCAGTCATGAAATGGCATTTTTCCCAATTTAACACAAGTCTTTTTTCTTCACATCTTTTCAAAACATTTTCCAGATTAGTCAAACAATTATCAAATGAATTTCCAAAGACATTTATATCTTCCATAAAGACCTCTAAACAATATTCAACAAAGTCACTAAATATGCTCAACATGCATTGTTGGAATGTTGCGGGTGCATTACAAAGTCCAAATGGCATTTTCCTAAATGCAAATGTTCCAAATGGGCATGTGAATGTGGTCTTTTCCTGGTCTTCTAAAACAATGAGAATCTGATAATAACCCGAGTAACCATAAAGAAAACAATAATAAGGGTGTCCAGCTACTCTTTCTAAAATTTGGTCAAGAAATGGCAAAGAGAAATGATCTTTTCTAGTTGCGTCATTCAATTTTCTATAATCAATGCACATACGCCAACTAGATGAAAAGCGAGTTGGGATTAATTCCCCTTTATTATTTTTTAAAACAGTGATTCCAGACTTCTTAGGTACAACCTGTGTAGGACTTACCCACTTACTATCAGAAATATGATAGATAATGCATGCATCAAGAAGTTTAAGGACCTTTGTTTTTACTACTTCTTTCATGTGAGGGTTTAATCTTCTTTGGGGTTGACGATATGTCCTAGTATTATCTTCTAGATGTATTCGGTGTGTGCAGATTAATGGATTAATACCTTTTATGTCTTTTAAAGTTCATCCAATTGCCAGTTTATGTTCTTTTAACACATTTAAAAGTTTACCTTCTTGATCGCTTGTGAGAGAAGAATAAATTACCACATGGTAAGTTTGATTATCTTCTAGAAATGCATATTTCAGTCATTCTGGCAAACCTTTTAACTCCAAATTGGGTGCTTCTTCATGTTTTTCTTCTTCCAATGTTCCCAGTTCTTCCAAATTTTTAATCTTTCCATCGTCTTCCAATACCTGAATATAGTCAAATATAAAATCATTAGTAATATCCGAATCTATTTGCACACTTGAGTCAACAAAATTAGCCGTAAAAAATTCCATGGGATCAGATAAACTCCCATGAATATGCTCATCCACAATAGGTTCAATTGATTATGCGCTTTCGTTACCATTATCTTCATCATATGGTTGTTTGCACATGTTAAAAATATTTAACTCTAATGTCATGTTGCCAAAAGAAAGATTCATGATTCCATTCCTGTAATTTATTAAAGCGTTAGCTGTCGCTAAAAATGGCCGACCAAGTATTACAGGGATTGGCTTAAAACTGTCTGCCACAGGTTGTGTTTCTAAAACAATAAAATCAACATGATATATGAATTTATCGATTTGCAATAACACATCTTCCACAATTCCTTTTGGTACCTTAACTGATCTATCGGTAAGTAAAATGGTAGTTGAGGTTGGTTTCATCTCACCGATATTAAGTTGTTGGTAAACCGAAAATGGTAGTAAATTTAAACTAGCTCAAAGATCAAGCAAAGCATGTTCAATGTTTTGATTTCCAATAATACAAGAAACAGTTGGACAACCAGGATCTTTGTATTTTAATGCATTATTGGTTGAGAGAATGGAACTTACATGTTCAGCTAGAAAAGCTTTCTTTCTTAACTGGCGTTTTCTTTTAACGGTGCACAAATCTTTCAGAAATTTGGCATATGATGGTATTTGTTGAATGGCATCTAACAAATGGATATTGACCTTTATCTGCTTGAATATTTCATAAATCTCTGGGGAATGGTTCAATTTCTTTGTTTTTAATGCCTGAGGAAATGGAAGTGCATGAGAAAAACTGTTATTATCAACGACGGGTAATGGCTCATCAACCCCTTTCTTACCCTTGTTCTGATTTTTTCTCAATTTCACGAGGTTCAAGAATAGGTCTGTTGATGGCCTTACCACTACGAATAGTAATAATAGATTTGACTTGGTCTAAGTGTTGACTTCTAGAACTACCCTCGTGAGGGTTTTGATGACTCTTAGGGTTTAACTAAGGTTGTGCATGAAACTTACTTTTTCTTTAATGGCCAAAGCAGATGTGATTTTATCAAAAGTTTCCTTCAAATCATTCATCATTTGTGCATTTTGGTTATTGATGGTTTCTTATTTTTCCATGAATGCACTCAAGTTATCTTCAATGGTTTTCTTAGGTGGTGGGACATATGGTTCATAATTCTGGGAATTTCGGAAATTCTGGTGAAACTGGGGAGGTTGGTGTGAAGGTTGTGCTTGGTTATCATTCCTCCAATTGAAGTTTGGATGGTTTCTCCAACTAGGATTATAGGTATGTGAGTATGGGTTTGGATTTGGTCTATTGAATGTGTTTATGGAACTGACCTGGTTATGGAGACAATCTTTCAGGGCTGGTAAGGACGAGCAAACTTCTGTGACATTTTCATTTGAACTACAAATTTGACATATGATTTCCTGAACTGACTTGACATGATCCCTCTTCCCTGTTTCTAAAGCCTCAATTTTTTTAGACAAAAATGCATACTTGGCAGCAAGTTCATGGTCTTCCCTAAGGTTAAACATACCTCTACCAGATGGCTGTGGTTTAACAGATGACTCATATGTACCAATTATATCTCATTGTTGTGTATTCTCTGCTATATGCTCTAGGTAATATAGTGCATCTCCGGGATCTTTGTCCCTAAACTCACCATTACACATCATCTTCACTACTTGTCTACCTTGGGGTGTTAAACCCTCGTAGAATTGGGCAACTAACCTCCATGTTTCAAACCCGTGATGTGGACAAATATTTAACATCTCTTTATACCTCTCCCAACATTGTAAAGTGTTTCCCTCGACTCTTGTGTGAATGTTGTGATTCTTCTCTTAAAGGAATTTGTCCTAAGAGGGGGAAAGAAATTTTTAAGAAACTGCACTTGTAAATCATCCCATGTTCTAATAGATCATGACCTAAGGTTTTGTAGCCAAATTTTAGCTTTATCCTTTAAAGAAAAAGGAAAAAACTTTAACCGAATTATATTCATGCTACAATTTTGGTTTGTGCAAGTGTTACATAATTCTTCGAACTCTCTTAGGTGCTAATAATGGTTTTCTGATTGTAGACCATGAAATGTGGGTAAAAGATTGATGACACTTGATTTAAAATTGAAACGTGCTGCTTTTGGAGGAAAAACAATACAAGATGGTGATCCTGACCTAGTGGGATTCATGAATTGTCTAAGTGTCCTATGGTGATTAGGATCTCCATGCTGAGACTCATTTTCTTCATGATTAATTGGGTTTTCAACTTGGGCAGGTGGATTCTCAATTTGGTTTTCATCCATTCTGACTAACAATGAAGGTGATGATGACTCTCTTTTTAATCTGCCACTAGATGTTTGAGACCAGTGTTTCATGCAACTTAAAAAAAAACTATATGTAAAAATATAAAATTGCAAATACAAAACTTAAAAACGAAATTAAACTAAAAAATGAAAAGAACAAATTAAGGAAATACAAATGCAGTGATTTAGATCTAAAAACATCCTCTAACCCTCGTCAATTCTGATCTCAATTGAATTTCTCGTTCATTTTTCTCAATGTCTCGAATTATATTTTCGTGAAGCTTTATGAGAGCATCTTTACGTGGGGATGGTTCAAAAAACTTCTTTTATGAACAACAAACACCTTTTAAGTTGATTTTTCTGTTTCCTGTAACCAAGAAAAATTAAGAACAAGGTCTTTCTATATGTGGGATTTCTGGGTTCAGGGTTCATCAAGGATTAATCAGGACAGTTGGGTCTACAAAAAAAAAAAGAAAAAAAAAGAGGAAGATAGATGCGAAATTAAATAAAAACAAAATACAAAATAAAAATAAAGAAAAAAAAGTAGAGAAATAAGAAATTAATAAATATTCTATCTACTAAATAATACTTCCCCGGCAATGGCGCCAAAAACTTGACACACTCGAAAAAATAGTCTTTTACTCCCAAGTATAAGAGTGTCGAAGTAATAAAATAACCCGGTGAGTCCGGGGTCGATCCACAAAAAAGAGATTTAGCAAAATAGAATAATTAATAGTGCGGAAAAGAAAAGTTTGATTTGTTGAAGTAGTTGGAGACTTTTAGGTTGGAATGCAATAATAGAAAGAAATACTGGAGTTAGGGGATCCATTTTTAGTCTTTTAAACATTTAGAAATCTCGCTTTATTATAATTTATAAATTGCCTTTGTTACCCACTTAATTTATTACATGAATTAATTATGCCAATATAAAGAACCAGCCATAAATGCGGTAATAATTTATGTCGATAATTAGTCCTACCAAGGTACTAAGTATGCCAAAAACATAAAATCGGCCATAAAGGCGGTGATACTGTTTGTCTATAACAAGTCATATCAAGGTACTTAATTATGCCAAAATCGTATAAAACCAGCCATATAGGTGGTGGAAAGATAAAATCAGATAAAACCAGCGATAAAGGCGGTAGAAAGATAAAACCGGCCATAAAGGTGGTAGAAAGGTAAAACCAGCCATAAAGGAGGTAGAAAGATAAAACCAGCCATAAAGGCGGTAGAAAGATAAAACCAGCCATAAAGGCGGTAGAAAGATAAAACCAGCCATAAAGGCGGTAGACAGATAAAACCAGGTATAAAGGCGGTAGAAAGATAAAACCAACCATAAAGGCGGTATAAAGATTGTCAATAATTAATCTAGAATTAAATTAAGTTTTAATCATTAGATTTCAATTTATTTATTATAATAGAAGCGAGTTTAATTTATGTTTCCATTTTAAAAGCTTCACCATTACTCCAGCAGAAAAAAAATTAGCTACTCATTTAAAGAAAAAGACATTACAAAAAGCTTTAAGTAAATAAATAAATAAGACTTTCTCCCAGATTTAAAGAGGAATCAGGAAAGGAAAGAAATTATGGAAATTTCTAATGCCGGAACAACTTCGCCACCAAAACAAAAGCAGGACGTTAGCTAAATCAGCGACCACCAGTTAATTTCAAATTTTGAGTGGATGCTGACGGCTAATCGCCTGAAACTCCATGAGAAGCATGATGTGTGGTCGTTACGGTGTCTATTTCACTCACCGGGCCCTACACAATGGACGCACGAAGCAACACCCACGCGCATCCCGTTTCAAATTTTAAAAACTCCTAGCCACGTAATCAATTATCAAATCCTCCCAAGAACGCAGTCGTTTTGTACCTTGCGTTGATTGGATCACCACCACACTGGCCTTTATCGATTCCCTTGCAGCACAAATATCGCCCCCAAAATCCACTCTCACTCCGCCATAACATTTACTCTCGCTTTAAATAAAAACATTTCGTTTCGTTTCGTGTGATATTTCTCTGATCTAAATCAATGGCCAAGGAACCAGTTCGCGTTCTCGTGACCGGTGCCGCAGGTACTACGATCTCTCACTCCGTCGATTCAGATCTAGCGAGGTCTTAACTTTTTTTTTTTTTAAATGAACACTGCTTAGATCTATTTAATGAAGATATGATACTGTAAGAAACAGTTCTATTAAGTACCGTACACGATCGGGAAATTAAAGAAATAAAAATGTTGGACTTTAACTGATCTGATTTTGTGTGTGTATTTTTTAGACTCATGAAATTTATCACATACTTGAATCATAATTTTAGTCTAATACTCGAAGTTTGTGATCCGATCCGGATATGATACTCTGGACTGTCCTAATGATTATCGAGAATAAATTTTTTATTGTTATGTTATTGTCATTGGTCATTCGAAAACATTTTCGGAAAAGAAGTTTTATCTAGGAGCTTTTAGGTATAATTTCAATATATTTTTACAATAATCAGTAAAAAAAATAGTTATTTTTACCTTTCAAGGCAATTCTAGATATACTTCGAAAAGTTGATCGAAAACACCCTATCAGTTGGATTTTTTTTCTGTTACTGTATATAATTTTTTATTTGCCAATATGATTATTTTGATAAGATGTGTTAACTAATTTTGGTAACTTATGTTTATATGTTGACGTATGTTTTATGTGCTGATTCTGTAATTTGCGGTGTTGTTTGGTTTGCAGGGCAAATCGGATATGCACTTGTGCCCATGATTGCTAGGGGTGTGATGTTGGGTACTGACCAGCCTGTGATTCTGCACATGCTTGATATCCCACCTGCAGCGGAGGCGTTGAATGGCGTGAAGATGGAGTTGGTGGATGCTGCATTCCCTCTGCTTAAAGGTATTGGTTGTTAGTTCCATACATTTGTGCTGGATCTGTTGTATGGTTATTAGATCTAACCGCATGTTTGTTTCAGGTGTTGTTGCCACAACTGATGCTGTTGAGGCATGCACTGGGGTCAATATTGCAGTCATGGTTGGTGGTTTTCCAAGAAAAGAAGGAATGGAGAGGAAAGATGTGATGTCAAAGAACGTTTCAATCTACAAGGCACAGGCTTCTGCCTTGGAAGAGCACGCAGCTCCAAACTGCAAGGTGACGGTCTTATTAAATAGAAATAGGCATGCATTTGAATGACCTCAAAATCTGAATATTATGTGCTGATTCTCCTTTGATGTAATAAACAAATTAAGCCTTCAGTGATGCCAGATCTGTTGGAGATATCATCCCTTTTCCTTTTAGGGAAAACTGGATAATGTGGTTTTTCACCAGTAATGTTAAATCAATTCCTCAATTGCGATTGAAACATTGTAGTTATGTTTAATGATTTGGAAAACCATGTTGACTTTGACTCCCCATGAAGTTTTAGCGGCTTCCCTAATTTTTTCTTTGTTTTATGTGTTCAACTCTATTGTTTGCGCAGACTTTTCTAGAAAAACAGCTGTTACTTTCATTGACTAGCATTCCATTTTGATATTTAATATCAAATGCATGAATGGCTTCATTAGTTAGGGACGATTTATTGGCAAACTAATAAGCTTATTGTAGGCACTGCATTTTTGCATATAAGTCCCGATGATGAGCCTCGTTCGGAGGCACTACCTTTTAAGTTGCGGAAGTTGCGGAAAACGGACGTCGGAAGGGAAGAGTCAGGAATTGGTACCCTGTTGGATTAAATTCGCTTGCTTAGTTTCGGGTTTGCTCGTTAAGCCTATGATTTAAAATTTATCCCTGGCCAAAACCCACCCATGCACCCCACGTGAACAACAAAATAAAAAACAAATCACAAACCACTCACACATGCCGCACATGCCTCACCCAAACACAAACCAACAAGAACAAGAACCACCCAAAGCCAAAGCAACAAAAACACAAAACACAAAGAAACAAAGCACAAACCTTTCTTCACAAACAAATAACAAACAAACAAAAAACCCATACCTCACCCATGCACTTCATGCCCCATACACCTCTCCCATGCAAGACAAAGCAACAAAACAAGCAAAGCCCATCTCCATATGAATCACACACAGATCACAAACAACAAAAACACATAATCAATAAACCACCCATACCATAACCCATAAACCACCCATACGTCTCTCTCTCTCTCACTTCAAAACAAAAGCAATATAAACCCTAATGCACTCACGCAGGGGGTAGAGGAGGATTGATCTCAATTCACAAAATCTCACAAAAAGAAGCAACTCACAGCCTCCCCTCACCTCACGTCCCCTGGCAGAAACACAAGAAAAACTCTAATCCCTCATCAGCCACCTCACGCCTCTCATCAAGCCACGCCTTACACAAACAGTACCATCCTCATTCACTGCCGAGAACAAACCACACAAAACGCCATAACCCCCCTCTTTCATTCATCAACATCAAAACACTTGACTCCCCCCCTAACTCGTCCAAACAAAACAAAACCCTAATTCCACCTTGACGCCTCCCCCTCATTTCACTCAACCTCTCAACAGCCACGCACCCAAGATACCACGTTTCTCTAACTCAGCAAGCCACAAACATTCCATCAACGTGGAACTGCCCCTCACGCATCCAAGCACCACAATTTCTCACACCTCCATTACTCACTGACCAAGCAATCCCTCACGACACATTGACAAAAATAATAAACCCTAAGATGCGGCAGCTCACGTCCCCTCATCACTAACCCTAAAAACCCCTCTCTCGTGCAGCGCCCTCACAATAAACCTTAACCAACGAAGACCACGCCTCACTGCCCATTAAAACACAAAGCTTCTTCAAACCCTATACACTCTCGGCCTCCCTTGGCTCTTCACAGATACGACTCTCCACTCATACGGCACCAACCCCTCTCTCGCTCTGGCCGCTCACACCTTCTCTCCTCTCTCTCGGCAAACCAGGAAATAAACTCTAAAGCCGAAGCCAACGTGAAACTACCCAACCAGCCTGAAATCCTAGTCCCTTCTCACAACGCCCATGCAATAAACAGCACACACA
The DNA here is from genome assembly GCA_019454045.1 of Zanthoxylum bungeanum. NCBI lineage: Eukaryota > Viridiplantae > Streptophyta > Magnoliopsida > Sapindales > Rutaceae > Zanthoxylum > Zanthoxylum bungeanum. The sequence continues at coordinate 45,728 of SKCR01036683.1, forward strand.
CTGCCCCCTAACACAATTCACACACGCCACAAACAGAACCCATACCGACAAACCCTAGCAGCCTTTAACACGAACACAGCAGCACCACCCTTCAACTCGCACAGCCACAAACCTCACCAGCCGAGAGCATAGCAGGCCTTCATCAAATACAAAAACAATGTGAAACAGTAACCTAAAACCGAGTCCAAAACAGTGCAAAATCACCCCTGAAAACAGTCCAGAAAATAACCCAAAACGGTGAACAAAAACAGAGAAAACAACGAAGGAAAACGTTGAACCAGTGAACCGGAAGAGTTGCGGAGCATCAACCCTTCCGACAATCGCACACCGCACTTCCGAGAGACGACTAATTAGACCTGAGGGCACCCTTTTATTTATTATCCTTTATTTTTAGTTATTTTATTACTTTATTTCGCATGAGTATTGTGGATTGGTGCATGATGTGATTTCCGGATGAACTGAATATGTGTTTTCTCTTGCGGTATATCGGATGGAAACCCGGACGTAAATTCCGTAGCCGAATCCGAATGGACGGTATTGCGGTTTGCACTCGGGACACAATGCCACGTACCACTTGAGAGACACATATTTCGTTTCGTCCAATCTTGTGTTTGAGCATGATTAGTCGTTAGCATGTTATTTATTTCTAGTTGTTAGTATGTTATCTATTTCTAAGCATGATTTAGTTGTTAGTATATAGTTTCTTTATGCATGATTTAGTTACTTTCTTTCACAATAGGAATTTAATTTACGTTTATGTTTAGGTGGTTATTTATTTTCCGTGTTTGATAATTTAACATGCTTATGAGATTATTGTGTGTTATCGTATGTTTGTCGTTATGATGACTTACTTTTAAAGCATGACATATGACTTATTTTTATGAATGTGAACTAGATCTAGGTTATTCTTGGATATATATGTTGCATAGACTCGGTTAAGTTATTGCACAAATCATTTCATTACAAGTGGCATAAGTAAGGGACCATTCCGAACCCAACGGTTTGAGGTCTTCCCTTGCGAGGGGTGAGTGCGGCCTTAAATCATTTTCCCGGTACACACCGGGTGGCGACTCCATTTTATTCTCCGGTTTAGTCCCCCGTGGGCTACTCCGTACTCCTGACGGGGCCGCGAGCCTGAAACAGCGTCGTCCATTTCTGTGTCCTACACTTATATGTAGGAGTAGAAAGTTCTTGTTTTTCAGGAAAATCCGAACATGATTTACAAACTAACCTTTATTCTCTGTGATATTTAATTTGGTTTGTATGCTTATGTAGAACCGAAGAGTTTGCCTCCTGTAAGCTACATTGATGAAGCTTCTAAACTGTGGGTGCCATTTCTGACTGGACTCTCTTCCTGTTTATTTCAGGTTTTAATTGTCACATTATCCGGTCATCCCTTTTCCTTTTAGGGAAAACTGGAAAATGTGGTTTTTCACCAGTAATGTTAAATCAATTCCTCAATTGCGATTGAAACATTGTAGTTATGTTTAATGATTTGGAAAACCATGTTGACTTTGACTCCCCATGAAGTTTTAGCGGCTTCCCTAATTTTTTCTTTGTTTTATGTGTTCAACTTTTTTGTTTGCGCAGACTATTCTAGAAAAACAGCTGTGAATACGTTCATTGACTAGCATTCCATTTTGATATTTAATAGCAAATGCATGAATGGCTTCATTGGTTAGGGACAATTTATTGGCAAACTAATAAGCTTATATGTAGGAGTAGAAAGTTCTTGTTTTTCAGGAAAATCCGAACATGATTTACAAACTAACCTTTATTCTCTGTTATATTTAATTTGGTTTGTATGCTTATATAGAATCGAAGAGTTTGCCTCCTGTAAGCTACATTGATTAAGCTCCTAAACTGTGGGTGCCATTTCTGACTGGACTCTCTTCCTGTTTATTTCAGGTTTTAGTTGTCGCTAACCCTGCAAACACCAATGCATTGATTCTGAAGGAATTTGCACCATCAATCCCTGCTAAGAACATTACGTGTTTGACCAGATTGGATCATAACAGGGCATTGGGTCAAATCTCTGAGAAACTGAATTTTCAAGTATCTGATGTTAAGAATGTGATTATTTGGGGAAATCATTCATCAACTCAGTACCCTGATGTTAACCATGCAACTGTCCAGACTCCATCTGGGGAAAAGCCTGTCCGTGAGCTTGTCAAGGACGATGCATGGTATCAAATTTATTCTATTTTTCCTTTTGAATAATAATATAAGTTTGATGGATTTCTTAGGTTGAGTTATTGCTGTTTTGTAATGGTTTCATTCATTGATTGAAGGTTGAATGGAGAATTCATAACAACAGTCCAACAACGTGGTGCTGCAATCATCAAAGCCAGAAAGCTCTCGAGTGCATTATCTGCTGCTAGCTCTGCTTGTGACCACATCCGCGATTGGGTCCTTGGAACCCCCAAAGTTGGTTTTTCATTTTTCTCGAATGATATATACTGAACTGTTTTCACAGTTTTAACTCTTTTGACTGCAACTGTAGGGCACTTGGGTCTCCATGGGGGTATACTCTGATGGTTCATACAATGTACCAACTGGGCTCATTTACTCGTTCCCAGTCACCTGCCGCAATGGAGAATGGACAATTTTTCAAGGTACAGATGTGACCATGTGACCCTGTATCCCATCTTCTCTCCGCCGCATTGCATTTTTCTTTTGATAGAAGTTTTTTCTCATCCAAGCCTCTTGGTTTGGCTTTGACCATATAGGCTCTGTTGATTATTTTCACCTTCACTTGTGTATACTAAAATAGGAGGAACATTGTGTTGTACTTTGATATCCTAAAGATAACTCGTAGTTTTCACTAATATTCTCTTGTATTTCTGACTATTTCTGCCTATGTTTTATGTTAGTATTTTTTTTTTTTGGAATACCGGGAAATCCCTCCCCATATCAGGTGTCATTGGACCCCGGTCTGAGTTGGTAAAATCCGGTGTTGTCTCAGACTCTTACAAATGTTGCTCTTATGAGTTGAACGTTGGTCTCCCAAATGGCAGGTCAAGACTCAACCCATTGGACCAAGCACTTGGGGACTCTATGTTAGTATATTAGGGCATATTTAGTATGCAAGATTAGGCTTGGAGATTGGACAATCTAATCTCATGTTTGAGGAGCTTAAGGAGTGGAGGATAGATGTGGGACCCACCATTTAGTCCTCTAATTTGGTTGGTAACTTATCCCATGACCTATGTGTGTTTGACTTAGTATAATTTGTTTAATTATTTAAAAAAAATAGTTATAAGTAGAAATATTTGCTAAAATAAATCAATTTTATCTTCTTTTTTTATTAAAATAAGTTATCTTCGCTTATCCCATGGGGGCCATTAGATTAGCTATCCCCAAAATTGGGGATTAGGGCCACAATATTTGATAATTAAATAAGTTATCCTAACTTATGCCATGGGGTCCATTAGATTAGCTATCCCCAATTTTGGGGATTAGGGCCCATAATATTTATCACTCACTTTTTATGTTTCCTGAAAATAGTCAATCCCAAGCCTGCATACCAGAGAGGCCCTCAGTCTCGGTGTTTTTTCTTTTTTTCTTTTGTTCAAATTTCTGTTGACATTCCTGACTATAGTTGATTATACTAAACCTTTTAAATGCTCAACTACATGTAACCTTGTGCTGTGTCCATATTTTTGCGACATGTCCTTTCGGGAACCTTTTTTATGTGAAATCATCATGGCTATGCTCATGTCCTCTTGTTGTTTAGGCAACCTGCATAATTGCATTAGCTGCTGAAATTCTGATGAAAAGGATACATAGTTTGGATATTTGATTTTGTTTCTCTCTGTTTAAAAGTATATATGGCCTTGTAAAAGTTTTCTTCTACTATTTTCACCCTCTGAAGACTGTTGCGTTTATTGTACATCAAAGTGCAATTTTAGCTTCCTCTGATTGAGATAAACTTAATCTATTATATTTTCTTTTGTGGCTTATATTCGAACTTGTATTTTATTTTTCTTAACTTGACACAGGACTCAGCATTGATGAATTCTCTAGGAAGAAGCTGGACTTGACGGCAGAGGAGCTCACTGAGGAGAAGGCGCTCGCATACTCGTGCCTCTCTTAAATGCTTTCTTACCTTCAATAGCATGTGTTAGTAAGTAAAGAGGGCCCTTAGCTTTGTCTGAGTAGGTATAGCTACATTTTTTTAATAAAACCATTGATGAAATCTGGAGTAACTGTTGATGATGGAGAAGCTGTATCTCTGCATCTTATATTGTTATGTCTGCATTTTGATGTTGGGCCATTCTACTGTTTCTTTTGTTTCTTATCTGCTGACGATGGCTACTTTGTCATGAGTATTAACTCCGGCAAATTTTAGGATTTGTTGCGCTGGCTGATTCTTTTTATTGATGTATAATTATATCTACAGCACAGCTTTTTCTATTTCTGAAAACTAGAAGAGAACCCATTTATAGTGATTGAGAGGAGCCTCCTTAGAAAGACTTGTGCAGCCAAACAGAAGCCTTGGGGGCTCCAATCACAAAAGTCGCTGTGTTTGTTTAATATTTTGGTTTTTTTTTTTTTTTAAAGAGTACAGGGTGGTCAAAGTCTAAATATATTTTTTAATTTCTTACCTCTTCATGGCTCGAATTTAGGGGGTAAGCTTTTCAGTGTTCGAAAATGCGTTGCCTAGGTGCGCCTAGGCTGCGCATTTTGGCTAATCAGCAGTGCCGTCGCGATTATCATGCGACTGAGTAGTCGGTGTCAAATCGGCGCCTAGGTGCCATTTTTGTCACTATTTGGCCGCGTAGGGCACCATGCGCGGCCGCCCTACTGCCTTTTGAGGTTTAATAATACCCCTAAAACGTTGCGTTTTGGGGGTTTATATAAAATAAATTAATTTTTTTCCCACAACCCTCTTCTCTCTCTTCTCACACGGCCAGCTCTAGACCTGGTTCCATTCGGTTTTTTTTTTTTAAATAAAAAAATTTGACACTTAAAAATTAATTTAAAATTATGAATTTGAATTTATATAATAAACTTACATTAAATTAGAAATAAAATTCTTGTCTAAAAAAATTAAAAATAAAATTATTAAATTAAAGAGCTTGAACTTAAATTTTTAAAGACTTAAGTTGTCTACGTATTCTCCAGGGGTGAGAGGAATTAAAGCTCATGTAGTTCCATTATAATTTTAAGATATTTCCTCATAGTAATTTTACAATTCTTTAACTATCAATCATCATTATCAGTGTCTGTTGATCATTCAGCTTCAGTTCCGCTTGCACTTGCAGATGCATTGTCGAATAAGTCTTCAAATTCATTGGGGATATATTCTTGTTGCCTCAGATCAGCTCGGGTCCAATCATCCACACATGATGTTGCTTATAGAATGATTGGATGTAATAAAGACCGTCTAACTTCCAATATATTACCTCTCATGCTAAAGGCTTGCTCAACCACAACGGTGGAAACAGGTGCTGCCAATATCTCTTTAGTAATAATTGATAATACATGATATATATTTTGATGTCGGTTCCACCATTCAATGATTTGAAAATTTTTACTAACTAAATTTTCAATTGAAAACTCGAAATTTGTAGATAAATAATTATCTAATTCCGGGTTATTAGTCGTGTTATCCTTATGTTTTTTATTTCGTTGTAGTAACCAACGATCACATGCGCTAAGTATTGTTTGCATTACGGGTTCGCTACTACTAGATTGTCCCACATATTGCAAAGTTATATTTTCTAATATAATCATTAAATAACAAAATTAAATCAATTTTTATTTTAGTTATTATTCTTGTAATATCAATTTCATCTAATATTCTAAATGTTCATAGTAAGCTTGTAAAATACTATTCAAACCTTCTATTTTAAATCTAGGATAAAAAACAGCAGCAATAAAAGAAAGTAAAAGAATGTCTCTGAAATAATGCAACTATTTTCTTTTCATAACATTAATAGCTTCAAACAAATTAGGATTAGGATTTTCAACATGCTCATCGAGAGTACCAACAATATTCAAACTTTCAAGAATAAATAAATATGCTGTAGGAAAATAAACTCCGCTCAAAATATTTGTAGCATCATTAAAAAAATTTTAAAATATCTAAAATTTTATCACAAATTTTCCATTGACTAGGAAAAAGTGTGATATGTTGAGAAAAAAATTACATAATGCTTTTTTTTTTATTGCAAAGCTAAAGAAAATAAGTTGAATTCCAACGTGTTGGAACATCTCGTGAAAATTTTATCGGTTTAATACCATTTAATTTACAAAACTTGTCACATTTTCTCCTAACTTGAGAATATGACCAAATACAATTAAGTGATTTCTTAATAGGATCAATGAAATGTGATAATTTTTCCAGACCATCTTGAACACATAAATTAAGGACATAACATGTGCAACGAACATGAAAAAACCGACTTCTTAAATTTGGTTCGCATATTTCTATTAAATCAGTGATTGATGCAGTATTTACAAATGCATTATCAAATTTAATTGTTAGAATTTTACCTAATAAACCATATTCATAAAAAATTACTGTTATCATTCTATAAATATTTTGTGCAATATGTTGTTCATAAAAAAACGATAAATGCAATAAGTCGTTTTTTCATGTTCCATGATGCATTAATCCAATGACAAGTTACACTCATGTATGAGTGACAACCTTTAATATCTCTAAATGTTTCATTTAAAATAATTTTACCATCTTTGTATGATTTAAAAATTTGACGTTTTGTTGTATTTCGAGTCATTCTACAAGCAACGGGATTTAAAATATTTTGAACGTAATTAGTAAAAGTAAGTTTTTCACCAAAACTTAAAGAAAGATGTGCCATATAAGTTAATTTAGCAAATTCTTCTCTATTTTTAGCATCAGAATATTTAAATAAATCTAAAGAAATCGTACATCTACTAGATGATGCGTACCTGGCCATTTTGAGTTTGCGTCGTATCAAATCTAAGCTTAATGACATGATGTCTTTCCAGGTGCTTGATCATATTGTCGTATCCACAAGTAAATTTGTAAGAAACCCCACAATGGTTGCATACTGCTCTTGAACATTCATTTGCAGTATCGATTAAATGAAAATGAATTTTGAAAACATCCGAGAACGAGACTTAATTTCTATTCTCCGTGAACCGATACTAGGGCCGCTCTTTTGGGTTGACACATTTGACATTGTGTTCTCAGATGAGCTTGCCATTTATTGTTTAAGAAATTTTAAAGAATTAGAGAATTGAGAATGATAAATTGTAAATTGTAATTGTAATTGTAAATGAGAGAATTGTGAATGAGAGAATTGTATGAATTGAGAGAATTGAGAATTGAGAAATTGGTGTGTTGAAATAATGAAAAATGACCCATATTTATACATTTTTAGAATATTTTTGTGATACCTAAAATTCCCCTAAAATTAGCCGTTTTATTACTGTTAATAGGGGTAATTTGGGAAATCTAATTTTTTTTGTATAACAACAGCTCTCTGCCCCCAACGACTACTAGCCGTTGGGGAAAGGGTTGGAACCCTACGGTTTTGGTTTGGAACCACAACTAGTTCGGTTATGGTCAAAACCCTAACCGAACCGGTAACATACGGTTCCGATTCCGGAACTAGAACCGGAACTGGTTGGAACCGAAACCGTTCGATTCCAACCGATTCGGTTACAATTCGATTTCGGTTCGGAATCCGAATCGGTTGGAATCGAAACCTTGGCCGGGTCTAGTCAGCTCTCTCTCTCTCTCGTTCTCCTCAACTCTCTTTGTCTCTCACGCGTTCAGTTTAGGTAAGTTATTTAATTTTTTTCCTCAACAAAAATAAAGTAAGATAATAATGATTAATCTATTGAAATAATTATAACTAGTTAACTACAACTCTAATTTGTTAATTTGACCTAAAATTCTAAATCCAATTACTCACTTTAATTTTAAATTTGAGGATTTTTTTAATTGTTAATAGTTAAAAATTAATTGAATATTAGTAGGTACTTACTAAATTAGTTAATAAAATTGATTAATGTTTTAAATTTTACAGTTTATGATGATAGTTAAATAATTAATGATTACTTGGACATATTAATTAATAATTAATTAACTATTATAGTAATTAATCGATTCATTCTTAATAGGACATGGTTTTTTAATCCCTCGAATTCAGAGTGTAGTCCCGCTTTTAAACGGAACCCAAATGATGTTTGATGGAATTATGGGGTTTTAGTGGATCTGAATAACTTGGATAAAGTTAAATGCAAATTATGCTCAAAAAGTTTTTCCAGGGGAGTTTATAGAATGAAAGAACATATTGAGTATATATCATGGAATGTTACAAAATGTCATAAGTCTAATAAATAAGATAATGAGAAGTGTAGACAAGTCATTTTAGAGGCAAGGAATAAAAAAAAGCATATGAAAGAGAGAAGACAATGAGTTAATATTGAAAACGATGATGAAATTCGTGAAATAGAAGAGGAGATAGATTCAAGACTCATTTGGCATCGCTGTCCTTTTGATAGGTGAACAATAGTAACCCCTTTTGATTCTTCAGTGAGTGATAGTAAAATAATGCGATAGCAAAATATTAATGAAGTATTTTTTTGAAGAAAAGACATAATGTGAAGCGATTTGTCGCTAAGTGAGTTTATGAATCTGATATTTCTTTCAATGCCATTGACAATGATAACTGGATAGCCATGACAGAGGCGATAGGTCAATTCGGACCGGGTTTCAGAGGTCCAAGCCAATATGAATTAAGGAGGCCATTATTGAAAGAGGAAGTTGAAATTCTTAAAGTTTTTCTACAACAACATGAATTGGAGTGGAAGAAGAACAAGTGTTCGATCATAACAGATGTTTGGAGTGATTGAAAAAGGAGAAGTATATTGAATTTGTGTGTTAATTGCACAAGAGGTACCACTTTCATGTCTTCCAAGGAAAGTTTCGATGTGGCAAATACTACTGTCATATTTTTGAGTATGTTATGAAGGGTATTGAACAAGTTGGGGTGGAAAATGTGGTTCAAGTGGTAACCGACAATGCCTCAAATAATTTGGTTGCGGCAAAGTTATTGAATGCAAAGATGCCAAATATTTTTTAGAGTTCTTGTGCTACTTATACCATAAACCTCAGGCTTAAAAATATTGAAAAATTACCGAGGTACAAAAACATCATTGACAGTATCAAGGCTTTCTCCATTTTTGTGTATGCACATCACAAGATTTTATCCATGATGAAGTCATTTACAAAACAAAAGTCATAGTGAGGTCGGGAGTAACTAGGTTTGCCTAAGCTTTCTAAACTTTACAAAGTTTGATGGAGAAAAAAGAAAGTTTGCGAACCATGTTTGCTAGTACAGAATGAGATGAGTGCATATGGTCAAATCAAGCTAAATGGAATGCGGTATTTTCCATGGTGATGAGTGTTTCGTTTTGGAATGGTGTGACCCAATGTTTGAAGGTGTTAGCACCTTTGGTGAGGGTGCTTCGAGCCTTCGACTAGTTGATGAGGATAGGAAGCCATCCATAGGTTTTATATATGGAGAGCTAACGAAGGCAAATGAATAATATTGAGAATAATTATCGGCCAATCTTAGAGTTTGATAGCAAAATCAAAGGTGGATTTGATACTCCATTATATTGTGTCGTTTATATATTAAATCCTTACTATTATTATAAGGATAAAAAGTATTGAATATGATGTGAATGTAATGGATGAAATATTTACAGTTGTGAGGCTTTCTTTCCCAATGATATTGATATGCAAAGTCAGGTCATAAATAAGGAGTTGGCTTCATATAAGACAAAAGATTACGCTTTTTGTAGATAAGTGGCGGCAAAAGCATGTCAGATATCTATTAATATTTTTAATACAGGTAAAAATAAAGTATTCATTTTAATTATTTAGCATATTATACAAGATTTAGTATATTTCATTTAAATTACTTATGTTAATTTATAGTTTCGTGGTGGCGTACATATGAACATCATACACCAAACTTGCTAAAAATGACAAAAATGATACTTACATTAACTACTAATTCATCCGAGTGTGAACGAAATTGGAACACTTTTGAGGGGATACATATTTAATATTAGTTAAATATTTGATTATTTTGTATTTAATTATTAATATTAATTGATTTATTTAAATTATTTATGCAGATTCACACGAAGAAAATGAATAGACTAGATGTGAATCGATTAAACAATATAGTCTTTATTTCCTTTAATGCCAAGTTGAAGAACAAGCACAAAAGGGAGAAAGATATGAAATTGGATGTATTACTCGCAAAAGATGCTAGTAATGCACACATATGGATTGTTGAGGGCAGTGATGATGAAGAAGTAGAGCCCGGTTCGGGGTTTATTTGGAGGATGGTTGGAGAAGCATTTAGGGCAGATAAAATCTTACAACCTTTGAAAAGCATTAGGAATGCTGAATACATAGAATTTGATGAAGAAGATTTTGAATCCGGTGAAGAACCTAAGGAGAATGCTAATGAGTTTGAATTGGATGAAAAAGAAATAGAGGATGATTAAAAAAGATTTAGTAACTTTAACTTTATTTTATTATTATTAATTTTTTTGGATTTTGATTCTGGCCTCTAATTATGGACTTAATTAAAGAATGTTTAATGGATTGATTTTGGATTTTGATGTTTGATATGGTGGATTGAGTTTGGATTTTATATTTTATTATATTTTGTTTGAATTTATATGTTTTGAATTATTTATGATGATGAAAAATATTAGATTTTAACTGCTTGCCGACTAATTACCTAGGCCCCTCCTAGGTGCCATAGGCGCGTTTTAAAATACTGAATTTTTTTATTAAAATATTTGAAAATTAATTCGACTACCTTTCAGGGCTATAATTACAAAAGTTGCAGTGTTTGTTTGTTCTGTTTTGATTCCTGTTTTTCAATTTCCACAACCTGTGATTTATACTGAAATACCTAGATTAAGGGTCAGCTTGGTTTAGCCATTCGACAGTCGTGGCTTCTCTAAGGTGTTTAATGAATTTTTTTTTATTATTATTTTTGTTAAAATTATTATTTAAAATCATAATAGTTTTATTTGAGTAACAATTTTCATTGCGCATGTAATTCAAATCCCACATATATTTATCAGATTATAAGTCCATGCATTCCCTTTCTTTATAAGTCGATTTTCAATGAGTTTTGAAAAATTAATATTATAATAGGTATCATGTCGAATATAGGATGTGAGACATGATGTCGAGTATGAGATAGATAGCACTATGTCAAATATAGGATATGTATAAATGTGATTTTGTGATTGTCGTTGTGGACATGATGATTTAGGGAGGCTGTTATGGAATTCAAAAAGTCACCCAACTACATATGATCACTCACGGTAAACGTTTGTGAAACATTGTGGAATGTTATGATCCAAATTAGACCCGGCCAACGATTCGGTTCGGTTCCAAACCGGAACCAAACCGAACGGTTCCTGATTCTGGTTCCCTGCAGTTTTTTTTTATTTTAATAATAATTTTTTTTAAAAAATAAAAATAAAAAAGAGATTAAAATTTTTATTTAAAATTATGAATTTGAATTTAGATTATATTAAATTAAAAATAAAATTAAAGAGTTTGAACTTAAATTTTTAAAAACATAAGTTACCTACGTTTCCTTTAGGGGTGAGAGGAATCAAAACTCACGTAATTTCATTACATTTTTAAGATAGTTCTCCATTACTATTTACAATTATTTACTCATCAGTCATCATCATTATCAGTGTATGTTGATCCTTCAGCCCTCGTTTCACTTGCACTTGCAGATGCATTGTCGAATAAGTCTTCAAAGTCATTGGGGGCATTTTCTTATTGCCTTAGATCAACTTGGGTCCAATCATCCACACATGTTGTTGCTTCTAAAGTACTTGAATACATAAATTAAGGACATGCCATGTGCAACGAACATGAAAAAATCGATAGCCCAATTTTGATTGACATATTTCTTTTAATAGAATTAATGTAAGGTGCTAAAGAAGTAAGACCATCTTGAATACATAAATTAAGGACATGACATGTGCAACGAACATGAAAAAATCGATAGCCCAAATTTGATTGGCATATTTCTTTTAAATCTCCAATTGATGTAATATTTACAGATGTATTGTCAAAACTAATTGTTGAAATTTTACCTAATAAATCATATTAATCAAAAACTACTTTAATCATTCTATAAATATTTTGTGCATTACGTTGCTCATCAAAAACACTAAATGCAATAAGTCGATTTTACATGTTCCATGATGCATCAATCTAATGACAAGTCACACCCATGTATGAGTGTGTTTGTCAATGGTCACTCCAAATATTAGAACAAATAGAAAGACGACATTTAATATCTTTAAATATTTCATTTAAAATAATTTTACCATCTTTGTATAATTTAAAAATTTTGACGTTTTGTTGTATTTCTAATCCTTTTACAAGCAGCAGAATTTAAAGCAGTTTGAGCGTAATTAGTAAAAGTAATTTTTCACCAAAACTTACAGAAAGATGTGTCATACAAGTAAATTTAGCAAATTTTTCTCTATTTTTAGCATCAGAATATTTAAATAAATCTAAAGAACCCGTACCTTAACTAGATGATGCGTACCTGCTCATTTGAGTTTGTGTTGTATCAAGTCCAATTTCAACGGCATGATGTCTATCCAAGTGCTTGTTCATATTGCCATATCCGCTAGTAAATTTGTAAGATACACCACAATAGTTGCATATTGCTCTTGGACCTTCATTTTCAATCTCGATTAAATGAAAATGAATTTTGAAAATATCGGAGGATCGAGCCTTAACTTCTCTTCTCCGTGTACCGATACTTTGACCGCTCTCTTAGATTGGCACATTGGACATGACGTTCTCAGATGAACTTGCCATTTTTTTTTATTAATATTGAATAATGAGAGAATTAATTGAGAATGAGAAATTGAAGATGAGAGAATTGAAAATGAGAGAATTGTAGAAATTGAGAAATGAGAGAATTATTCTGTTAAAAAAAATTAACAATGACCCATATTTATACATTTTTAGATTACTTTTATGATACCTAAAATGCCCCTAAAACTAGCCGTTTTACTAATGTTATTATGGGTAATTTAGTAATTATCCTTAAATTTTTTTTTTTTTTTAAATTTTAGGGCATGGAGCCGTTGGGCTCCCTGCCAGCCCAACGGCTACTAGCCGTTGGGGTAGAATGATTCCAATGGTTCCAGTTAGAACATGTGGACCATCTGGTTTCGTTCGGTTCGGCTAGGGGTGAACTCTAGCCGAACCGAACAAATCCGATTCCGATTCCGGTTTCAGAACTGGAATCGGTTGGAACCGGAACCGTCCAGTTCCAACCGGTTCGGTTGGGGTTCCGAACTGGAACCTTGGCCGAGTCTAATCCAAATCCTACATGAGTTAAATATAATAATATAAATGAGAGGGAAATTATCAGTTTTCCACTTAAAGATTGACTAAAGTGCAATCAAACTAAACTTTTGAAATGTTAAGCTTTCCATCTGAAAATTAAAAAGCGATTACTTTTTGACTCAAAGCATTAATGATGTTAAAGTTTTGTTGACGTCATGAGGATATTTTGGTCATTTGCTAACATCTATGGAAAAATTAACGCTCTTTGTAGTGGTGTTCGCGGTGCGGTTCAGGTCGATTTTTTTATTTTACATCTCAAACCTGTAGGTTGGCGGTTTGGGAAATTAGAAACTGAAATCGTAAACTTAATAAGGAAAATCACAGCGGTTCGGGTTAGCGGTTTGGATTAAAAAAATTTTAATAAAATTTTGTATGTTTTTGCATAATAATTGAATAGAAAAAAAATACTTAATTCTCATTTATACATTGCATATTGTCATATGATCATTAAATATCTTAAATTTCATGGTTAAAGAAGAAGAAAAGTATAAAATAATGTCTAATTTGAATGCGGGTCAGAAGTTAAGGCGGTTCGGGTCGCGATTTGGGTCAAAATTATGCACCGGCCCAAAAATTACGGTTCGGTTTAGTCCGACCCCAAAATCATTTTCAATATTTTTCAAAACCGCGAGGTACAGTTTGAACCAAAACCATGAACACCCATAATGCTTTGAACTTTAAGAGGAAAACTGAACACAATTTAAACTTCGAGAGGAAAATATAACATTTTAAAAGATGTTGATAACATTCAAGTGAAAAAATTGTGAATTTTTAAGTGTTTTTAATGGGTTTATATTAAAAATAAATAAAAATTGATTTCCGCCAGTCATTTTGGGGTGAAGATTAATGTCTCAGACAACTATATATAAATATGGAAGTTATACTTGAAAAGAACCAAATATGGATTTGTAAAAATTTGGATCACCGTTAATTAATAATAATAATAATAATAATAATAATAATCCTGAATATGGAAACAAAATAAAAAAAATAATTAATTTTTTATTTTATAATTTTATTATATTTTTAGATTTAGATTTAGATTTAGTTTATTTTTGATGGATTGTGAATTTGTAGATTTTTTGGATGTTAAATTGGTATTTTATTTTATTTTAGGTGTTTAAAATTAAATAATTTCAAAATAAAAATTTGTATTTTTATTGATATAGATATCTGAAAATCTACACAGATAATAACGACATCCAAATCCACAAATATCATACGGATCCAAATCTATGCGTATCTAGATCTGTATTTTATCATCTAGAACAATATGTTGTTTTATGTCCTTTTTATGGTCAGAATTTTCTTTTAGTCTAGCAAATCTGAATATGGATCTGTGCAGATCTTAGAGATCTAAATCTTGATTTGTATTTTTATTAATGCGGAGCCGGATCTTTTCAGGTATAACTTGAAATTTTTCTACGTATTTAAAGTGTTATATTTTATACCCAAAATTTAAAGAATGTTCATTTTTCTACCCGAAATTTAAAAAGTTTACTTTTTCACCAAAACGTTATCAAATGGCCAAAATACCTTTACGACGTCTGTAAAATTCTAACACCATTAACGTTTGGGTGCAAAATTGAACCTTTTTTAAATATCAGGTAGAGAATTGAACATTTCAAAATTTTTAGAATTTAATTGTACTTTTGACAATCTTTAGGTAGAAAATTGTTAATTTCCCCAAATGAAATTATAAGTGAATTTAGACCCGGCCATGATTCCGGTTCGGAATCGAACCGAACCGGAGCCGAACCGGTAAGAACTGACTGATTTCGATTCCAACCGATTCCGGTTCCGGAATCGGAAACGGATTAGTCCGGTTCGGTTAAGGTTCCACCCTAGCCGACCCGGACAGAACCGGATGGTTCCAAGAGGTTTTTTTTTTTTTTTTTGTAAAAGTAAAATATTAAATGTATATGTAATTAGTAAATTACCCTTAATAATATTAGTAAAATATTAAATATATATTTAATATAATATAAATTCAAAATAATAATTTTAAATAATTTGAAAATCCCATTTTCATTTTTTTAAGAGATTAAAATTAAAATTATAAATTAAAAAAAACACAAAATCGGAACCGAACCAGGATCGTCCAGTTCATTTTTGATTCCCAATTTCACATTTTTGTGGAGTTGAGAATCGTTCGGTTCGATTCCAGTTCAGAACCAAATCGATCCGATGACCACGTCTAAGTAATAAAGTCTCTCTTCTTATAATTAATTTTTAAGAATTAATTCTACCACGACACCAAACCAACCAAAAAATCATTTTCATACACTTTACCTGCATTTATTGAATTATCACAGACGGTCCCATATAACTTGGGATTCTGAAGAATTTCATTTATTATTATTAAATTGTTGATTTTCGCAGGAATCTATTACGATATTTAATATTCGTTTATCCTGGATATTGAAGCTAATCATTTACACTATTTTTCAATCATTTTTAATATCTTCAGCAATTTGGTCCATCTGGTTTATGAATTTGGCTATTTATTTTTGGCTCATTCACCAAGGAAAAAAAATTATATGGAATGGATAATGGATACATCCAATCAATATAGGATCTATATATATATATATTATTATTTTTTTCTAAAATTTAAAATTAACTAATAATGAAAGATAGAAAAATTATTTATCAACTTATAAATACCACATCATGTGTTCATTCGTCCCACAGAGAAGAGTCATCATCAATCAGCATTAATGGCTGAAACAATGGGGTGTATAAAGACCAAAATATCGATAATCATGACTCTTGTAAGTCATGTTCAAAGTCAGGAAATGAAAGAATCAAAGAATTTTCTTATCAAATTTCCTAAAAGGCGCTCCATGAATAAGATTTTCTCCAACTCAAAGTCTTGCTATATACACATAAACTAAGGAGGAACATTATGTTGATGGTGTTTTCTTGTGACAAAATATTTGAATAGTACGATAAGAGCAGAGATGAAATTTCTCTTTTTGGAAGGACGAATGTTCAGATGGTATTGGTTACTCCCATGTCAGGCCTGGTGTTCGGACCCGGCTTCTCGGATTTGATCGACCTGAGGATACAACATGATGCAGATGGCAGAGGCCGACAACATCCGAGCCGAGGCCGACCACCCGGTACATCCGAGCCGAGGCCGACAACATCCCTCATGGATAAGGATATTGAGCTTGGATGTTTTGGGTCAGGTCGGGAGTAGTTGGCATAGCACAACTCGTTGTCTGGCCGTCCTCATGACACCCGACATGTGATCGGGACTATTTGGACTTTTCCCTCTGACATGTACCACCGTTTAAGAGATCTTTACAGGCTGACATCATAATGGTGAAGTGTGGCAGTGTAGAAAATAGAGTGATGTGACATGGAGTCAGATGGCAGGCTCACTTTCGGCGAGGCAGTTGGGGCAGAGAGCCCGTCAATCAGCCGGAGATCCACGTGACTGACGTCATAAAGATATGGGAATAATTTTATATTTCTCTTAATATATAAAGGGAGAGTAGTCTCATTTGTATAGGTTGGTTGAAATAAGTCTCATAAAAAAGTATTCTTTGTAAAAACACTACGAAAGAGAACTGCTCGGCAACCTTAGAGAATACTGGTCGGCCGAGCTCGGTTTAGTAATAAAATTAACACCCCACTTTGTTTCTGTGGACGTAGGCTGGGTTACCCCACCGAACCACGTAAAACCCTCTTGTTGATCTTGTGTGTTGATTTATCTTTTGCTAAATTTGCTTTTGGTCCCCCCATAACCAAACAAATTCACGGTTGGATGAGGATTGTCCTGGGAGCGTTATCCCAAAACTGCCCCTGGAACGAAAATCACTCGTCAACAGTTGGCGCTGTTTGTGGGAAATAGGGCCAAAAACAGCTTGCGTAGTAAGACAATGGCAGAAGGCGGAAACCATGGATCGTCGGAGAGTTCGGCAGCAGAGTGGATGGAGAAAATGAAGGAAAGACTGGATGAAAGAGAAAGAGAACGGGCGGAAGTTGGTCAGAGTGGAAAGAGGAAGGGAATCGTGATAAAAAGGAAGGTTGGCGATGGTGGGAAAGATGAGGGAAGGTACGTCTAGAGAATTTAGGCAGCAATAGCTGTCTTCATTGAGCTGTAGAATGGAATGTAAAACAGGTGGCCAACTATCACCCATTTTGACTGAGCGGTAGAATGGAATATAACGCTTGGGGATAGCAGACTCCTCACGCTACCACTTACGTACGAATAGGCTCGTCCTAAAGGAGTCGTGGCAGTTGTTCGACCTGCCAGATTGGTGGCTTCTCAGCCCCGATATTCCTGTTCAAGTGGCCGACGAACTAGCCGGCCAGGGGCATGAGTTCGATACCCATGAGTGCCTCCAGCGATCAGTGCGGTGGCCTCCCCAAATGAGGGGAAATGAGAAAATGCCCACGAGGCGGGCCACTAGGAGTCAGAACAAAAGGCCTCGACCGGGCCCCCCGATTTGCTCAGAAATGATTTTGGAAGGCTCGGTTCGGGGGAATCCTGTCGACATGGTCGGGAATTTCAGAATCAAGTTCGGGCCAGAAGATGTGATCGGACAACAAGACAAGAACCATAAAATTATTTGTAAAATCCTCTATTGAAATGACCCGAAAAGAGTTGTAAGAAGGGCAATAAGTCACTCGAATATGAATAAAACATTCTATTTTGAATTAAAAACTTGTCCACTTTACTTGTTTATTAATTGAATGCGAAAGCCATGTTCAATATTCATGGGATGTGCTCGAAGCGAAGATGTGATCGGTAGTTGGGAAGGGCACCAAGTCCGTGACACGCCAATCCTGGGTGTCATTATCAAACCCCCGGGTGGAAGTGTTCCGACCTGATTCCTTTCACCTTTGAGGATCCAGAACGCATCAAGGGATGAAGTACTTGTGGGAAAAGCGTGAACCCCTCGTGGCATGCCAATCCCGGGTGTCATTATCAAACCCCCGAGGCCAGAGCGTTATTACCCAATGACTCGTATTTTGGAGGAATAGCTCGGGTAAACCGGACCCAGAAAGGTTTCTTCCCCTACGAGTTGGCTGGTGAGTCACGTTGAGAAACACCATCGGGATGGCGAACAAGGGGAGGTTTATTCCCCCGTGAGTTATCTGCCTAACCGAGCCGAACCATCAGGATGACGAACATGGGGAGGTTTCTTCCCCCGTGAGTTATCTACCTAACCGCCTCGGATTAGAAGAAGCATAGCATGATGAGGTTTTTGCCCTCATAGCCTTTGCAGACTCCAGACCCGCCCAACAATGGTAGGTTTCTGCCCCCATGGCTTTGGCCGCTCACCGATTCGTAGCCCGGCTAGCTGGGACACTAAATTGTAAGGTTCAAAATTGTGTTTTTATGTAAGAGATGATATCCTTTGGATAAAGAAACAAAGATATAGATCACATAAGTTTTAGGAATAGAACAGAGTAGAAGGGAAGATGAAAATGTCAATAAGTAAAAGATTTGGAAGTGGAACTGTCGAGGTGCGATAGCATGAGAGAGAATATTAAGTGAGCGATGACAGAAGTGCGTAACAGCAAGAATACTCGGTATTGGAATGAAACCAAAAGTTCTACTATGTTTTAGCTCACGTAATCCATATGAAGTACCCAGCCATAGTTCAAGTTGACCAAACCACCACGGGTTTGGGGTGGCCGTAGCCACAGGTATGGGTGGTTTGGTAGATGTGTAGTGTAGTATGGAATCGAGAAGATAAGTTTACTACAATACTGCATTCAGTGCGGTGAGTTATCAATGTATTTTATAATTAAGTCGTCATTGGATAAATATGAGATTTATAAGTTCTGTATATTTACAAATGTTCGATTAACGCCACTTGGCAGAGTAAGATTATGGGAACAACAAAAAGAGGAGATCCCAAAATGCAACTAGGTATAGAAAATAAGTTGGGCTAGAACGCCGTAATCGAAATTATAGTAGCAACGGAAGTAAAAGTACGAATAAAGTATAAACTGTAGCTAGAACCAAATCGCCAGCGATGACATTGAAACAGAGAACACAGTTCAAACAAAAGTATACATACGGTTAACCTTAGCTTAAGAACCTTGATTCTAAGTTATTAGCCAATTGAGAATGATCTCAAAGAAGTTACCCAAAATTGACCTCCATAATACAAAGCCATTCAGTAGATACACTAGTGAGCAAGAGATACGTGATAGTCACAATCTTTTCAGACAAGAGAATAAAAGAAGCTGCCAACCATTCCACGTCCGATCCCCCTATACCTGATTGTCCCTTCGGAGAGCTCATCAGACATATCAGATTATCCAGAAATCGGGTATTCATTCTTATAGCTGTAGCTGCTCACACTGATAATTATCCCTTACTCTGGAGGGGAAGAGAGAAAAGTAAGAAACTCTTCTTCCTCGGTGAAGAATTCCTCGAAATGAGAGGATGAAGATTAGGAAGGGAGTTCAATATGTCCACTTTTAACTCCAGGACTCTGAGCTGAGCTGATAGTCCTTTCGCAGAAGTGATGTTTCAATGTGTCTTAAGGTGGACAAAACGACTTCTTCATATAATGGTTTGGTTTCTGAGGGACCCTATTTCTATTTGAAGTTTCATTTCTGCAACATGCTCCTGAGAAAACTGCCCCCAGAATGGTCTTCTCCTGTTACCATCTGAATAGCATTGGTTTGTTCTGTTGGGGGCCAAAACTGACTTAGAGAGAGTGATGTTTCCTTTCTTAAATAGTTTTTCCACCCGGATGAAGCAATCTTATATTCTAATACAATACTAAGTTCAGGTTGGGATGGCCCAATACTCTCATTCTCTCTCGTCTCTGGAAATTAAATAGATAAATGAGAATGAGAATATAGACTATAGCACGAGCCTATCAATTCAATCTATCCCTTTCTTCCGCCTTTCTCCCTTTGAAATACGGCTTTCAGAATAGGCTTTTTGGTACTACCTTGAGGAAGATAAGGGATTTACTATATAAGTAATTAAGTTAAGTAATGGATTGTGCTAAAGGAACTGAGAGATGCCATGCCACGATCTTTAGTCTTCCTGCTACCCCAAAGAGCGGGGAAGGCTAGAAGGAATGAGCTTTTTGGATTTAGGCCTTCTGAGATAGCCCGAGGATACCTCTGGAAATGTCTTTGTGAATCTCAATGCCAATGACATATGAGGCTCACCCATATCCTTCATCTCAAAGTTCCTTATGAGGCCAGCCCCAGATCACTGCTAGCAAGCAGTATGTCGTCAACATATAGGACTAGAAAGAGAAACTCGCTCCCATTGACCTTTAGGTATATACACTGATCAACACTGTTTTCCTTAAACCCTTTGGTCATTCTCACCTCATGGAATTTGAGGTACCACTGACGGGAAGACTCGTCCGTATATCGACTTCCTTAACCTGCATACTAACGCTGCCCTCCTGCGAGAAGCCAAAGGGTTGGTCCATGTACACTTCCTCCTGTAGATCCCCATTGAGGAAAGCCGTCTTCACATCCATCTGGTGAAGCTTTAAGTCAAAATGAGCCACCAAAGCTATGATTATCCTGAGTTAGTCCATCTTAGAAACCGGAAAGAAGGTCTCAGTGTAGTCGATTATAGGGGAATTCTATTTTTTAAAGAGCTGCTTAAGAATGTGGTGATCTTATAAAGGTTGCCAGTAAGTAAGAAGCAAACGGGTATCTATTAGCAGCAATAGTAAGAGTCATATAATATAAATAAAATAGAAAAGGTAGCCAAAAAGCAGTTGAAGTCATAGCTCTTATGGAAGTGGATTGCTTGCAGATGATGAATTTTGGGATGAAGATGTTAAAAGAAATTCTCCCCCATTCTTTCTTCACTCATTTTAGAGGTATTTACCGTCCCGTGGGAGACCGCTACGCACCTTGCATT